>JALIZH010023836.1:0-36240 GCA_030522465.1 Rhipicephalus appendiculatus | reverse complement strand
GGTGAAAGCAAAAGACGTACAAACCACCCCACTCAAGAGATAAGCGCGCGAGCACGGTTGACCACGTCCTGTGTCTCAAAGTACAAGTCGGAGGCGCACATCCCCAACTTCGGTAAAACACTATGGAGAGTTTTAGAATAGGTGTCTCAAGGAGCTAGGGGGGCTCAAGAAATTTGCTAGACGTCAGACTGCATGCGCAGTACCCAAGCCACCACCCTTGGACTCGTTTTTTTTCTTTTTTGTACTGGTATCGTCCCAAAGCCCAGAGATTGAAAGCTAGCGTGGGCGGCTTGGGTCGCCAGCGCGGATGTGATTGACCAAAGCAATTTTGGCACAGCTTCTGGAGCAGCTAAAATCTCACTTTGGAGCAGCATAACCAGCGTTTGGAGCAGTTACTTGCAGCCCATTTTCGGACGCAAACATTGTCTCAAAGCCGGAGCTGTTGCACCACATGTCAAAGGTGTTTTTAAATAACGCTGGCTTTCCCTGATGCTTTGGTTACAAAACTGAAAGCACAATCTGTCATAATATTTCATGCATTCTAGTTACTTTCCCAAAAATGTCTGATTACAATTGTGCATAACCCTAGTCCTGTATTGTGTAGAGAAGTGACTGCTGTCATGCTTTATGTACACAATGATTAGGGTACTGGCTAATGAGCGGTTCAATAAGGAACAGGGTTTAGTAACTGGTAGTTTCTTGCAGTTATTGAATGTGTGCTCGACAGAATTTACGTTGATGGGGGAGTACGTATTTACATTTCACAAGCTGGTTGACATGAAGAGTTGCCGAGGTCAACAAGCTCAGCGGAGATATACCGAAATACCGGGACACCGGGTGTTCTTGGCGAAGTAACAGTCACTGCATAGCCCGTGGTATTGTTCGTAAAATCTGCCCAGTGTGTGGTCTTAAAACTTAGGTACCCTGCGTGAAATATTTTAGAAGTAAACTAGTACAAATAGCACTAAAAATAAAAAAAAACTAAATAAACGGCCGGTTTTACATACACGTACTGAATTACTGTTATCAATAAAGTCAGTCAAGTAAAACTGCCGTGCAAGAACAACTGCGTCATTATTACATTTCTCTGGCTGTATTCACAACAGTTAGGAAATATTTGATTGAACCTAATAATGTTACCTTGCAGTATGGCCTGGTAGTAATATAAAACTAACGCAGCAAGCTTCGCAGTACGTTAAGAGTGTAGCTGACTGGGCTAGTTGGTTATGCATACTTAAATTAACAGCGCAAAGAACGGACACCACACAAAGGAAACACACAGGACAAGCGCTGACTTCCAACTGAAAATTTTATTCATACGAGAGCATCTTATAAATGCACGTGACAACAGTTAAGGAACAAAGAAGGGGGGGGGGGGGGACCTAAAAAACTAAAAACTGGCGTGCTACGTGGGCCAGACGGGCAGATGCCTGAACGAGCGCTTACGAGAGCACGCCAACAACGTTCGAAATGGCAAGGACGGCTTCCTAGCATTGCACGTGAGCACGTGCGGATGCAATCCACAGTTTCAAGGGACCACTGTGGTAGATAAGAATAAGGATGAGCAAGCGCGCGTAATCAGTGAGGCCGCCCAGATGACGCGAGAAAATGGCGGATGCGTAAGCAAGCCATCGATTGCTCTATCTGGCAGAGAGCTGAGTTATTTAGAATGCGGGGGTTTGCGCAGCCGGCTGCTGTGACGGTTACATCTTTTCATTACGTTTTTTGTTTTTTTTATAGTTTTTAGTTTTTTAGTTCCCCCCCCCCCCCCTTCTTTGTTCCTTAACTGTTGTCACGTGCATTTATAAGATGCTCTCGTATGAATAAAATTTTCAGTTGGAAGTCAGCGCTTGTCCTGTGTTTCCTTTGTGTGGTGTCCGTTCTTTGCGCTGTTAATTTAAGTTCGCAGTACGGGCAAGCAGAAATTGTTTGGAAGCCTTGCGCCCAGCAACAACTTCAACTACATGGCACATTCCTGTATACTGCGATGACTCCTCGAAATCACAGTGGTAACCTATGGATTTCGAGTGCCTGCTGTCATGATTCTCACAGAAAGAACGCAAAAACGATGTCTTGGCGCATGCTTGGCGCAAATAATGAAAATTTTGGCCAAGATGTAGCAGGATGTAGCAGGTTTCACCTCTTGGCGCAGTTTGGCGCAATTGGCGCAGCTATCACATCACTGCCAGCGAGACGACGCAAACACAGCGCGGGCAACGACGCAGCACCGCCCGCGTCTGGCATAATTTTATTTCGCCACATGTGGCACCCCGTCCGTTCGACCCAGCACCGCCTGCCCTTGATCCAACTCAAACACCGCTGCTCCTGCGAACACCAGCCCCAACGCAGATACTATAGCGGGACAATGGCCTCTAAAGCACGCCCTTCGCGCCGTACACGGGCGATAATGAAGACGCTGAAGCACCTCTGATCGTCGCCTACTGCCAGCGGTAACTTTTGTGTATAAATCGCTTACAGTTAGTGTACTAGGAGATGTATACTGCGCGCGGCGGCATTATCTAACGCAGCGCGCTGCGGAGCGAGTGGTCGTAGATTCGAAGCGGGACTGGTCACGCCGCGATCAGCGAGAACCGAGCCGCCTCGCAAGTAGCACGGATAACTTGACTTGGCGCGTTCCAAGAGGTCAAGTGAACAATATCGACACTTAGGCTCAGGAGTATTCGATAGCAAACAAACTAATAAAGGAGGGTGATCAGTCCCACCCGATGACTCCAACTGAGACTGTTTATTTAAATTGTTCTAGCCTACTTCACATTACCGTCAAAATAGGAAGCAAACACCGCTGTCTACCAGAGCCATCATGGTAGACAGCGGTGCTTCCGTGTCGATAATAAATGCTGCCGACGTGGCCGTGCCGATGTCTCGCCACATTATTTGCGAAGGCCAAGTGGAGCGGCGGCAGCTGCTGGCGTCCAGACCGCTAGGCACGTGAGCTCGTTCTCCCGAGCCACGCGGCTGTCTTCTTTTGCGCTCCAGCTTTTCAAGTGCGGCGCGGCGCTACATAGGCGAGAGACGAGACGTGAGGCGACGTCGTGAAGGCGGCCGACGTGGCCGTGCCGATGTCTCACCACATTATTTGCGAAGGCCAAGCGGAGCGGCGGCAGCTGCTGGCGTCCAGACCGCCAGGCACGTGAGCTCGTTCTCCCGAGCCACGCGGCTGTCTTCTTTTGCGCTCCAGCTTTTCAAGTGCGGCGCGGCGCTACATAGGCGAGAGACGAGACGTGAGGCGACGTCGTGAAGGCGGCCGACGTGGCCGTGCCGATGTCTCACCACATTATTTGCGAAGGCCAAGCGGAGCGGCGGCAGCTGCTGGCGTCCAGACCGCCAGGCACGTGAGCTCGTTCTCCCGTACTCGTGGCTCGCGCATCCCGAGCCACGCGGCTGTCTTCTTTTGCGCTGCAGCTTTTCAAGTGCGGCGCGGCGCTACAAAATGGTGGCAGCGGTGAGATGCGGCGAACCAGGGAGACGGAACAGTGATAAGTAGGTTCCGCCTCGGATGTCGCAGTTGGCGATGGAGAACGACCTGGGGTCGGAGCCTAAGGACGGCGTTGAAAAGCAGCCCCAGAAGACAGTCATCCCGTTGGTATGCGTCGAATCCACGAGGCTCGTCCTGCTGACGCTTCCGAAAAAAGCGCGCAATGTGTCCACGATATCCTCAGTAGTAGCAGACTAGACAAGCCGATCGCCATGGTGTGTGAAAGGGTTGGCTAGGCGCACTAGGAGTCATCAAAGCCAATTGGGCAGGTGTCGGGTGTGCTTGGTATAGATTGAACGACGCCTGGCGAACCAGCGGTGACTTGTGCGTACGTTGACATGGAGTCGAGGGGACAAGGAGTCCATATACGCTGGACCAGCCATGGCCGCTAACTCATCCTTGATGACGTCCCGCTAAGGAGTGCTTGATGCGTGAGGTGAAATCGGGTTCGCTAAGAGGCCAAGAGACTGCAGCTCTTTTTAGTATAATAGCCCGAATCATCGCACTTAACGAGGGATCGGCGGTGGTGATGTTTTCGGGGCTGTCCGGCTACATACGTTGAGACTCGAGTTCCTCAAGGCGTTGGCACGTGTTGACAACTTCGGCGACTGTTGTCGGATTTTTTTATGGCCAACGCATTGAAGGCGATATTACCGATGCGTTTGAGTAGGTTGGTCTTGCGAGCGTCCAGTGTCTTTTTTGCGAGGGCTGTACGAATCGCCGGAGTGCCGAAAATTTGGCGAAGCTGCTGCTTGAAATTCGTTCAGTCCGTGAAATGAATCTCATGATTGAAAAACCATGCTTTCGCGACGCCCGTGAGGTAGAAAGAGGCACGGCGTAGTTTGGCCGAATCGTCCCAGTAGTTAGTCGAACTCACTCGCTCGTAGTTGTCGCCCCAGTCCTCCACATCTTCGCCTCAAAGTCCAGCGAACGCGGGAGGATCACGCTGGTGCCCACTAATGATTCAGGGTGGATAGTCCGCGGCAGTTGAGGCTGCGGAGGTAGATGCAGAAGCGCCGGTGTGGTCATCCTGAGGCATGTTACCAGACACCTGGCGCAGACTCCGACCTGAGCGGAGCTCAAGGGGGGAATAGCGGGCTGGGAGAGGACGCAGGATCGTTAAGCAGCCTCCACCACTTGTGACGCAGCAGTCAACGCAACGCTTATTATGCCGCGAAGACACGGCGAAGCGACCACACCCGAGAGAAAAGAGCACCGTCCAGCTGAGTTCCCACAGCAGAGGATGACGAAGAATACACATGATGATGAACATGCACGAAGAATGAAGATGTGTCTAATGAACGCCCACAATATTTTTTAAATGCGAATGCATTTCTTAGTCGGGCTATGTCCAGGCGCATCCGGTGGCGTCCGCGGAGGAGGAGGAGGAGGATAGGTTGAGGTGTCCGCGCGCCGGAAGGTGTTATCTCTCCGCTCTCACTCCCTCTCCCATAGCAACAGCTGCGGGCGCGCGCGCTTATCTTCGCCCCTAGCAACCGGAGCATGTGGTGCGAGAGAGTGTAGGAGAAGGGTAGGTGCAGTGCTTCGCCGCTCCTTCTCTCGCCGTTCGCTCTCTCTCCTCCCTGCGCCCCACTCTCCCGTCCGCTCGCGCCTCACCCTCGACCGTTCGCTGGCTGGGCTCCTCTCAAGGCGATGGCAGAAGTCGGTGTCGGCGCAAGAAATGCATTCGCATTTCCTCACGATTCCCTTCGGGGAGGTGGGGGGCATTTTTTTCTTTACAATGTTCTTTTCTTTAAACACTTAAATCAGAACTAATCTTTCCGACGTATGTGGAAGAACTGCAAAGTAGGTTACTTCCGCACAATTTTTTTTCACTCCAGAAAACTACTAGGCGCTTTCCTGACAACCTACTCCACGATAGCTTGTCAGAAGAAGATAAGAAAAGTTTTGCTTTGTGCTTACAGTTGACGTAGTTACCATTGAGTCCCTGTTCGGTATGCTGAGGCGACCACTGAGCTCACATGACAAACTGCACTTGCGGTTTGCCATCTCAGGCTTCGAGAAGCTCCCAATAAAAGGAATCGTAGCCTCTCCTGAAGGCAGCAACATCCTACACAAGCAAAAGTACGGGCCAAGCGAGGCGCTTCCTCCTGAAGCCTGCACACTCGAGGATATCTATCTTATATTCCACAAAATGCCTCTAACGTCCTCAAGCGCTAAGTGTGTCGGCCAGCTTGCCAACCCAGCCAGCAAAAAATGTGGAGCTCGAGCTCACTCGGACTCACACTCAACAAAATTTTCCTCACGCGGACTCACTCGGACTCAGGCTCACTACAAATTTTTCTACCGAACTCACTCGGACTGAAACTCACCATAACATTACTTCCTCGGACTCACTCAGACTCGCGGCTCGACCTGAGTCTAGTGAGTCGACTATGAGTCCTTTAGCGTACATTTAACTTTTAAGACCAAATTTTCAAAGCTCTTTAACAGTAATATCTCGCCTAATCGGTTCTCCACTAGGCACCTTTTGACCTCGTACATACCTTTACATACGAGTTGTCAGTGCTTAGTAGGGGCATTCTTATAGAAAGAGATGACGCACGTGATATTTTTATCACGAATTCCCGTGAAAACGTTTGCTGGGGGAGGTCGAGACACCTCACCCACCCGTGGCTCACGCCTCTGATCAATAAATATACATAGTTTTCACGTGACGTCACAGACAGGTTCTCTGCGCTGGGGTCCCTAAGATGGCGGCAACCGTGACTTTTTATCTCATTAGAGAACGTCAGTGCAGAGGAGATCGGTCCCCGCGTTCTTTTGTGTTCTCCCCACGTTCTTCTGTTCGTGAGCCACGCCAAGGGGGTAACATAAAGGAACGGAAGGGGCACCGGCACTAATTTGATATCATGGTTCAGCTGGGGGCCCTAAGATGGCGGCCATGGTGACGTCAATGCAAACTATGTATTGAGCTGGCGTATTAACGCTAGTCCGTTGAAGTAGGTGCGAGTATACCACGAGTATACCAGAGCATAAACGCGAGCCGACATGAGGCTGATAATAATGCAGAAATTTATGTTATCATGCAGAAGTTCATAAGTTATCACCATAAGTCGGCACAAAAAAAGTCACAGTCTCGACACAAGGCGAAGCAATGAATGCGATAGCAACAAATTGGAATGTCAAGCGACGAATGGCAAGCAGGTCGAAACGTGCAGCGCGCTGCACGCACACATGACGCACGAAAGCAACACGCACAGGAGGAGAGCGAACTAACAACTTCACAGCTCAACACTTATTGCGCTGCTCAAACGAAAACGACGCACGAAACGTATTCACAGGTACAGTTATGTCCTCGAGGGCCACCACTGGAAACGCCGGCGCCACCGTCGGCGTGACGTGCTTGGCAGGATCACGTGGCCTCAGCGGCCGCGTCGGCTGATCATGGAGCGCTGCCGCGCGTGCTTTGCAAACGAAATTCAAGCGTTTCAAGCTCCTCCCGCGCTGCGGTCTGTTCGAATGCGGATGTTTTCTCGCATTCTGAACACAACTGAACCCATTGTGATATGAGTGGCTGCCTCCGAAAGCAACGAACATGCTGCTCTTACTACTGGGTGCCGCAGTGCCGGACGTGCGCAACATAATCCAGTGTCAGCCTGCACCGGTGCCCGTGGGAAAAGAAACTGCGTGAAGCGTGGGTTGTGGAACTCCGGCAAGCATCCATCGGCTACGAGTCGTGCTTGCAACAAGCACTTTCGCGACGAAGTTTGCTACTGCGTCGGGACTGCGACGTTGAGTAGCAGAGAGCGCGCACCGAGACGATCGTTCGCGCGCGCTTCCCGCCGGCTAATGGTGCTTAATTATCTCCCGCAGGATGGAATAGGCGCTACCTTTTACCTCGTGCTGTACTATATATTTCTGAACATTCCCGTGCGACCTCTTGATCGTCGGCCCCGTGCTCCGCGTCTACAATGGGTTGCAGACACTTGAGTCATTGTTTAGATACGTTGGATTTAAAAACTCACAGGGTCCCTATGCATTCCACTAAGATGACCGGAATGCGAAAGCCACCTTCTCCTTCTTGTTAGTCGATGTATTGATTCTCGCCCCTCCCGCCCCAAAAGCTTTCTGCACCTAACGCGGTTTTGCAATGCCTCCGTGATCGGCCCACCGATGACGGAGGCTGTGCAAAGCTACCATGTCGTGTGAACACGTCATCATGTGACGTCACGTCACGTGGCGTCATGGCGACTTCACAAATTTGGGCAATCATTGACTTCACGATGACGTCTTGTGGTGACGTAATCACGTGATGATTTTTTTGCATCACTCGTGTTGACGCCGCCGACTCGGGACGCCGGCGGTCAATCGTCCCGTTTGATGAGGCACCGAAGGCCTTCGCCTTCATAAGCTACACACGACGTTTGCTGCTGGATGCAGCACATAGCGAGCGAGTGGAATGCTGCAGCTGGTGTGTTCTGCAATTAGGTCGCCAATAACATTCTTTCACTCAATTTTCCATTCTCCTGACGCAAACACTAAAAAGCCAAAATTTATTTTTGCCACTGTTAAACTCAAGTTTGGCCTCTCTAACCCCATGCATTTTCTTGGAGCCTTATCTATTTATGTGGAAAAGATGCTGCGCTGTTCGCGTTAGACACGACATGCTGCCATAACTGCTGGGCAACTCGCGAAATAATACTGGGCATTAAAATTTTGCATTTCATTCTTTACGCGTTGTTGTTACCCTGCCTTGCAGCTGCAGATTGCAGCAATAACTTCTCTTTCTTTCGCCGCTTTTTCAAGTTCATGTGGGTCCTTGTTCACAGGCGACGTTTGCAGAACAAGTCCGGCGAACGTTACTGTATTTTCTTTCCTTTCCTTGGCATATTGCATGCTACTACATGGCCACGTAGACCACTTCTTCCACCAGCACTCTCGAACTGGTGAAGATTTGGTCCATGAATTTGTTGATGGCAGAGAGCGGCAAGTTCAGTGGAATGCAAAGGGAGCGATAATTAAGGAGCATGTTAAAAAAGGCATCGCATTTGCTCACGCTTTGTGTGAGCACCAAGTTGTGTGAGCACCATCGCATTTGCTCACGCTTTGTGTTAGCACAAGTTTTAAATCTTGGCACAGATAAAAATCAGATGTATGCACTAAGGGACAAGGAAGGCAAATTTTCTACCAATATGGATAGGATAGTTAAAGTAGTTAACGAGTTCTACAGAGATCTGTATAGTAGCCTGGACAATCAGGATGATAATGTAAGAAATGGTAGTAGGCCAGAGGAAGTGGACATACCAGCCGTAACGACAGGTGAAGTAAAGAAAGCTTAGAGGGAATGCAAAGAGGGAAAGCCGCAGGTGAGGATCACGTAACATAAGATCTGCTGAAGGACGGTGGAGATATTGTGCGAGAAAAAATGGCCAACCTGTACACCAAGTGTCTCTTGACAGGGTGAGGGTAAAGGGTACATTTTGGAAGGATGCGAACATCAATCATCTGAATCCATAACAAGGGGGGCACGTCAAGGATTTGAAAATTACAGGCCTATCAGCTTACTGTCCGTTGTCTACAAGCTGTTTACAGAGACCATAGCTAATAATATTACGACAACATTAGAATTCTATCAATTGTACCTGTAATGCTCTGGATGTACAACTTGAGCTGGATACTTCCTCGAGAAAGGTTTTCGAGTGGAGTTTCTGCATACATCGATTCTGTCATTTACAGCTGAGGCGTAGTTACAGAATAGGAGCTTCGCGAATCGGGAGCACACAAGTTCAGCCACTGCGGTGCTGATGGTCACCCATTGTTCATTGCATAAGAGCTGATTCTACTAGCGCTGGTAAAGCTACTCTCAGTAGGGATCCCAGGAGCCTTCTGAGATTTGGTGTCTCCAGCAGTGCACAGTTAGTAAACATCCTTGGCGTCAATGCACTGACATAAGTAGTTGGAGGGCAGTGGCGTAGCCAGGAATTTTGTTCGGGGGGGGGGGGGGGGGGGGAGGGGGGGGGCTCGCATGTAAACACTATATATATGTGTGTGTGTGTGTGTGAGAGAGAGAGAGAGATGCGTATTTGCTTCTCCAGCATTTTAAATGTCTTAGTTGCATGACGGCGCCGTTACAGCACAGTCTGTTAAAAACTGTGATCTAATGAAATGCATAGTCTTTGTTTTCCCTTAGACTTCTCATCATTCACAGCACGTGTCCGGTGGAACGTGCCCGCTTGCCATTGAGGAGGAAACAAAAGTCTTTTACATAGGGCTGCCAAAGTGAACTAACGAAAGTCTATGCAACTCTGGAAATGCAGTACATTCTATAGGACCCATTCGCAAAAGTGAACCTTGTTTAAGTGGCATTCTAGTACTACCGAAACTTTACATTTCGCGCTTAATTCTACTGACATGACGTTGCTGCATCACACGTTTTCTGAGAAGAAGCCCCTCATAATTTTCCTCTCCAGCTGTTCACCTTGAACAAAAGTTCCACCAGGATCTATAACGCACCGCAATCGTCATGTATTTTTGCATGATTACTGGAAATAACTCTTACTACGACTTTGGAATATGAAAGCTTCATGTGGGAAAGTTCGTCTATTTACGTTACAATCACTAGATCATTTAAGTTGAGTCATATGAAAAAGCCATTTAGAAAACACAAATTTATTACTGAAGATATAAATTATAATAGAAAATAATGCACTAAATTTAAACCTGGCTATATTTTGCTGTGCATTTGCATGCTCCTGTTATTCCGCTCGTCTTTGGAGATCCATCGGAGATAATCTTTCGGAGATAATCATCGGAGATAATCTTTGGAGATAATCTTTCGAGCAAAATTCACTACAAACGTCACAATTATCTTAGTTTCGAGAAGCTAATTGATCAAAATGTGTTGAGAACGATGAACGAATCATTTTTTCATGCTGTGAGCACATGTTTTTTTAAACCGCGCTATACTTCGCACTGTTAGAATAAGCTCGCCCGCGAAATCTGCCAGCTTACTATTGAAGAAAACAATAACGAAAAGCAGCGTTACGTCTAGCAGACTTACATGCATATTTGAGCTTTGCATAGACACAGTGATCAAGTTTACCTTCTGGTAGTGCACATTGTAACGCAATACTACGTCAGTTTCTCTACCCGCCCGACAGTTTTAGCCACCTTTCCACTGGGCACCCCACTAAAAATATACTTCTACGCTTTCTTATTAGAAAGTGCAACTAATAGCATTTATTTGCATGAAAACTAAGCAAGCGTTCACACTGATTACGAACCTTAATAATGCGTGGTGCATGTATGGCTGAGATGAACTGCCGGTGAGCGAAATTATGATCTGCTTCTCTGACCGCAAGCGAGTGACTAGAACCAGAAGTGAAATGCAAAATTTCCTTTGTAATATAGGATGTTACCTGATGCTGCTTAGACGACGCGATGTTTTGCACCTATCGCGAATGAGCACCTATCATACTGCTTCGTTTTCAGAGTTGTAAAGACATCCATTCACGTGCTTTATATGAGATATTAACTTTTTACGCGGGACCTTTCAACACCATTTATCCCAAAACATTACACTACTGAGTCACGAGACAACGTAGCTCACATAGACGTGGTTCTATGGAATACACATTAAATATAGATTTTTGTTGACCTCGTGATACTCGCATTTATAAAGGACAAAAAATACAAAGCAAATAAAATTTTCAAAGCGCAAACCACCGCAGTGGTACAGTATAGTTACGGTGCTCGACTGCTGACGCGAATGATGTGGGTTCCATTCCGGCCGCGGCGATGGCATTTTTATGGAGACGAAATGCTTGAGGCCACTGTAAGTGCGCGAGCCTTCTTGATTTATGTGCTTGTTAAGGAACACAAGCGCTAGAAATTTTCGTAGTCCTCCACTACAAAGTGCCTGATAACCGTACCGTGTTCTGGGCCCGTCAAACTCCACAAATTATTATTAGTAGTAGTATTGCGAAACGCCGGGCTAACTGAGCTCGAAATAACAGCGCGGTATAAATGGAACTATTCTAGCCAGATCATACATATGTGGCGGTTTTCGTCTAAAAAAGCCAAGTCCGCTTTAACTGAAACTGAAAAAAAAAACGCAGTTTTTTGCTACGGACAATATGGTCGGGCCAGCTCCAACATTTTTTCGCCAGTGCGCTCATGTCACCAAAATACCTCAAATCTATATTGCGGCTAAAATTTATGTAGCCTACTATCGTCAGTATTCCAGAGTAAAATTTGTATTTGGCTTTTAAGAGATTGTAACATTTCAATTGGGCTCGACTTCGCTCGTAAAAGCAGTCGAAATCGCAGCAAATGAATGATACAGCAATATTTTGCGACAATATTGCCACGCGCTATTCTTATTTTCACTTTTGTTGTATTCGGTTTTCGCCCACAAAGACCGTCAGCAAAGCTCAGCTCAAACCGCGCCTTGTTGTTCTAGAACCATCGCGATTATTGTAGATCGTTTTGTTAAGATTCCGCGCAAGACGCGACCACTCGAGATTATTCCTGAGCTTGCGTGACGACCAGTGATAAGGCTAGAATGTTCGACGCGTGATGCATAAAAGCCCGGCGCGCTCCAACGATGTTCAGTTCATCGACGGCCGACGCTCTGTTCGCCGCTATCAGTGCCAGCGTGTATAGCTGTAATCTTACTTTCCGTTTACCGGCCACAAGTTCGGCCTAATAAAGAGTTTCATCTTGGACTACTGCCTGCTGCCTTCGTCGACGTCACGACCACGTGACATCTGGTGGAGGTGCTGCTCCTTTAATGTACCGCACGCCCCCCGTCAAGCCGTGAACCCAGCCCAAGTCGCCAAGAAGAAACCGACACCACCCAGGAGAGTCGAGCTAGCCGGAGACTACAAGGATTGGCACCACAATACGGACTCCTACCGGACAAGCGAATAGGCACGGCGACGAAGACGACAGGCACGATGACGGCCGCTGCGTCCCCTGCAACGATCGTGATCCAGCCACCGAGAGAGCCACCGACTTTCCATGGATCGCCAAGCGAGGACCCCGAAACCTGGCTGGAGACGTATGAACGAGTCGCGGCTTTCAACAGCTGGGACTCCGACGAAAAACTGCGCCGCGCCTACTTCTACGTAGAAGACACCGCGAGGACGTGGTTCGAGAACCGTGAATCCACGTTACAAACATGGGATCTCTTTCGGACGACGTTCCTAAGCACGTTCACCAGCGTGGTCCGCAAGGAACGAGCCGCAGCTATGCTGGAGACCCGTGTGCAGCTGCCCAATGAAAGCATCGCTATCTACACGGAGGAGATGAATCGACTGTTCCGGCACGCCGACCCCGCCATGTCTGAGGAGAAGAAGCTTCGGTTCCTGATGCGAGGTGTCAAGCAAGAGCTGTTTGCGGGACTTGTCCGCAACCCACCCAAGACTGTCGACGAGTTCCTTACCGAGGCCACGACAATCGAAAAGGCACTTGAGATGCGGACAAGGCAGTACAACCGCCCCTCGTCAACAACCAACTACGCCGAAGCTCATGCCCTCAGCACCAACGACCTGCGCGAGACCATCCGAGCGATCGTGCGGGAGGAGCTGCGCAAGCTGTTGCCTTCGCCGCAGCCTCAAGTGGATTCGATCGCCGACATTGTCCGCGAGGAAGTTCATCAATCCCTCGGAATTCCCGAACCACCGCAGCTTCATCCGGAGGCCATGACCTACGCCGCTGTGGTCCGCCGTCCTGTGCCCGCTCCGCGACAACGTCAAGACAGCGCATCGGCACAGTTCGGCCGCCAGACACCGCCGCCGCCACCACCACCGACGCCCTACCATCCTCCTGTCGGCCAGCGCTATGCGCCGCGCTACGCGCCAAGGAAAACCGACATTTGGCGCGCCCCTGACAACCGCCCGCTCTGCTACCACTGCGGGGAGGCCGGCCACACGTACCGCCGCTGCCAGTACCGACAGATGGGGCTACGCGGATTCGCCGTCAACGCGCCTCGTCCACAGCGGGGTGAACGACCGCAAGACATCGCCGACTACCTCGCAGGACCTCAGTGGACGCCCCGACGACCGCACCGCCGGCAGTACACTGGCCCAAACCGGGGCCGGTCACCTAGCCCGTACCCGGGAAACTAAGGGCAGCAACCGATGGAGGTGCGGTTGCTGTTCGACGAAATGCCGAACATCCTCCGCGGCCGCCGACGACGACAACGCGACGAGACCTGCGCAACACGACGCGAAGCAGACGAAGCCCTGCCGAGGAAACCTCGTGGACCGAAGAAAACCTGACGACGCAGCATGGAAGCACCACAACATTTCGACGCAGCCGTGATCCGACGCCGCGACCCAACCGCAACGCACGACGACGAACCAGCGACCTCGACGTAATATTCGACGGCCACACCGTCACCGCTCTCGTCGACACTGGAGCCGACTATTCCGTCGTCAGTGGGTCTTTCGCGACAAAGCTGAAGAAAGTAAAGACTGCTTGGCAAGGCCCCGAAATCAGGACCGCTGGAGGTCATCTAATAACGCCGGCCGGTGTCTGCACCGCAAGAGTCACCATCAATAACCGGACTTATCCCGCCAGCTTTCTAATTCTCCAGCACTGCTCCAGGGATGTGATACTGGGGATGGACTTCCTAAGTCAACACGGCGCCGTCATCGACCTGAGGTCTGAGTCGATAACACTGACTTCAGAAAAAGCGTTGCCGCTCCACACGTCGCCGGAGAATCATGCCTTGAATGTAATAGAAGAGCAGGTCACAGTTCCGCCTCTTTCCAGCGTCGTCATTTCCGTCGGCACCGAAATACCCGCTAACCTTGAAGGCGTCGTCGAGGGCGATCAGCACCTGCTTGTAAACCGTCAGATTTGCGTCGCAAGAGGCATCGCCGAGTTGCGCGACGGCAAAGCAAAGGTACTACTGACAAACTTCAGCCACGAATATAGGCACCTCAACATTGGTACGACGGTCACCTACATCGAGAAATTCGTGGACACCAGCAATGCTTTCGCCCTCTCCGATACTGCCGAACATTCTTCGACGAATCGAGGTCCACAAACAGATTTCGACGTCAACCCCAGCCTCCCAAAGCAGAAGCAAGACAAGCTCAAAAATCTGCTCCTGCAATTCAAGGACTGCTTCTCATCGTCGTCAAGGATTCGACAGACCCCAGTCGCCAAACATCGTATCATAACTGAAGAAAGTGCCCGACCAGTCCGTCAGAGCCCGTATCGAATTTCGACGCGAGAACGCGACGCCGTAAAGAAGCAAGTCGACGAAATGCTACGCGATGGCATAATCCAGCCGTCCAAGAGTCCCTGGGCGTCTCCCGTGGTGTTGGTGAAGAAGAAGGACGGGACGCTACGTTTCTGCGTCGACTATCGTCGCCTGAACAAGATCACGAAGAAGGACGTGTACCCCCTCCCACGGATAGACGACGCCCTGGATCGACTCCACAACGCGAAGTACTTCTCGTCGATGGACCTGAAGACGGGCTACTGGCAAATCGAAGTCGACGAGAGAGACCGAGAAAAGACTGCCTTTATAACACCAGACGGCCTGTTCGAGTTTAAGGTCATGCCTTTTGGTCTTTGCTCGGCCCCCGCGACCTTCCAACGCGTTATGGATACTGTACTGGCTGGCTTGAAGTGGCAGACTTGCCTTGTGTACTTGGACGACGTCGTTGTGTTTTCCTCGAACTTCGATGAACACCTGCGGCGCCTTGAAGCTGTACTTCAGGCAATCAAGACGTCCGGACTAACTCTCAAGCCAGAGAAGTGCCGCTTCGCGTACGAAGAACTTTTGTTCTTGGGCCACGTGATAAGCAAATCTGGAGTACGCCCCGACCCGCAAAACACAACCGCCATCGCTGCTTTCCCGCCACCCACCGACAAGAAGGCCGTGCGTCGATTTCTCGGCTTGTGTGCCTATTACAGGCGGTTCGTTAAAAACTTCGCCCGCATCGCCGAGCCTCTCACTAACCTCACCAGGACCGACGTCGAGTTCAAGTGGGAAATGCCGCAGGAGGAAGCATTTCAAGAACTAAAACGACGCCTGCAAACGCCTCCGTTACTTGCGCATTTCGACGAACACGCCGAAACAGAAGTGCACACCGACGCGAGCAGCGTAGGACTCGGCGCCGTCCTTGTGCAGAGGACGGACGGACTGTAAAGGGTTATCAGTTATGCTAGCCGGTCGCTATCAAAGGCAGAGGCCAACTACTCCACAACAGAAAAGGAGTGCCTTGCCATCATCTGGGCTACATCAAAGTTTCGCCCCTACCTTTACGGCAGGCCCTTCAAAGTTGTGAGCGACCACCACGCCTTGTGTTGGCTAGCTAGCTTGAAGGACCCTTCTGGTCGCCTCGCACGGTGGAGCCTGAGACTTCAAGAATTCGACATTACCGTCGTTTACAAGTCCGGAAGAAAACACTCTGACGCCGACTGCCTGTCTCGTGCCCCCGTCGACCCACCGCCGCTGGACGACCAGAATGATGACGGCTTCCTGGGAACCATAAGTGCCGACGACTTCGCCGTGCGACAGCGCGCCGATCCGGAACTCAAGGACCTTATGAAATACCTCGAGGGCAAAGCCACCGTGGCTCCAAAGGTATTCAGACGAGGACTGGAGTCGTTTTTCATGCGCAACGGCGTTCTCCTAAAGAAAAACTTCTCGCCACTTCGGGCCGACTCTCTCCTCGTAGTACCTTCGGCATTACGACCAGAAGTTCTGCATGCTTTGCATGACGACCCGACGGCTGGACACCTTGGATTTTCCCGTACGCTGGCAAGGATACAAGAAAAGTACTACTGGCCTCGCCTCACTGCCGACGTCACCCACTACGTGAGGACTTGCCGAGATTGTCAGCGACGGAAGACACCACCGACTAGGCCAGCCGGACTTCTGCAACCCATCGAGCCACCTCGCCGGCCGTTCCAGCAAATCGGCATGGACTTACTGGGGCCGTTCCCGACGTCGAATTCCGGAAATAAGTGGATCGTCGTAGCTACTGACTACCTCACCCGCTACGCCGAGACAAGGGCCCTGCCCAAGGGCAGTGCCGCCGAGGTAGCAAAGTTCTTCGTCAAGAACATCGTACTGCGTCATGGCGCCCCAGAGGTCCTCATTACCGACAGAGGTACGGCCTTTACCGCGGACCTAACTCAGGCGATCCTAAGGTACAGCCAAACAAGTCACCGCCGGACCACCGCCTACCACCCACAGACCAACGGCCTGACCGAGCGTCTAAATAAGACCATCGCCGACATGCTGGCCATGTACGTCGACGTCGAACACAAGACGTGGGACGCCATCCTTCCGTACGTGACCTTCGCATACAACACGGCCGTGCAAGAAACGACGCAGATGACGCCATACAGGTTGGTCTACGGACGGAGCCCGGCAACGACGCTCGACGCCTTGTTACCGAACGTCACCGATGAGGAAAACATCGACGTGACCGCCTACCTACAGCGGGCCGAAGAAGCACGACAGCTCGCCCGCCTGCGGATCAAGAATCAGCAGACGACCGACAGCCGCCGTTACAATCTTCGACGACGCTTCGTGGAATACCAGGCCGGCGACCGCGTTTGGGTGTGGACACCGATACGCCGACGTGGACTTAGTGAAAAACTCCTTCGGCGATACTTCGGGCCGTACAAGGTGCTTCGACGTCTCGGTGCTCTGGACTACGAGGTCGTCCCGGACGGCATAACGAACTCTCAACGGCGCCGTGCGCGACCTGAAGTCGTCCATGTCGTGCGCCTCAAGCCGTATTACGCGCGTTAGCAAACCAGAGGACTGCACTTATTGCTTAATTATTGTACTTTCTTTCTTTACTGTTGTGATTTATTGTTGCATGCATTTTCCCCCCGTGTTCTGTTTTAAGCATCGGGACGATGCTTTTCAGAGGGGGGGCATTGCCACGCGCTATTCTTATTTTCACTTTTGTTGTATTCGGTTTTCGCCCACAAAGACCGTCAGCAAAGCTCAGCTCAAACCGCGCCTTATTGTTCTAGAACCATCGCGATTATTGTAGATCGTTTTGTTAAGATTCCGCGCAAGACGCGACCACTCGAGATTATTCCTGAGCTTGCGTGACGACCAGTGATAAGGCTAGAATGTTCGACGCGTGATGCATAAAAGCCCGGCGCGCTCCAACGATGTTCAGTTCATCGACGGCCGACGCTCTGTTCGCCGCTATCAGTGCCAGCGTGTATAGCTGTAATCTTACTTTCCGTTTACCGGCCACAAGTTCGGCCTAATAAAGAGTTTCATCTTGGACTACTGCCTGCTGCCTTCGTCGACGTCACGACCACGTGACAATATTAACACCATGCTTGTGCTTCCGTCGGTGCCGCCTTTTGTTGCATTGGTGTAACGACGATAACTAGACTTGTAGAGCTAGTGGTCCTACCGGGGAAGATGCGTACCATTCTGGACTGCCGGCAGCGTTTTGTCGTTCTTGGCATCTTGAGGGCCTTTAGAAAAATGCTTGGTTGTTTGTTTGTTTCTTCGTTCGTTTATTTATTTGTTTGTTTGTAGCCTGAAAACTGTTTCAGCTCTTCTTCGTCTTAGCTCATTTGATTTCACGCCGTTTCGGATCGCTTCTTCTTCAAGGAATAAAGCGTTGCCCAATATCTTCATTTCAGTTGTCGTCTATTTCAAATATACCGTCTCGGAGTGAAAGAAGACCATGATATGCAGCGCAAAGGTTGTCGAATGAAAGCAATATAGGAAAGCTACTAGGACCCAAATGAAACAGATTAGACCCGGTCACGTTGGTTGTTTTGGTCGTGTTTGTTGAAGCAGCATAGCACTGATTTAATGATCCAAGCAGATAAAGGATTTCGCTGATCTTTTTTAAATTCAAAACTGCCTTTTTGAGTTCAGGTTACGATGAGGAATTGTCCCATTTTGATTACAATTCGTTTGAAAGGGAAATATACTTTGGCACGTTTTACGCTCCCGTGAAATTTAGCCCATTTCCGATGTGGTTCTTTAAGAAAAAAAAAAACGCCACATATATAGCACAAGACAGTCATCATGCTTTGGCCGAAAGAGGGCTGTTCGAAGCACTATTATCGTTAGAAGGAAGTAATTTCGGCAAAGCAGGATTGCTAGTACATTATAGACTTGTTAGCAGCGTCGTCGATGTGGATTCGCTTCTCGGACAGGGAAGAAAAAAGTTATGTGTGTTCCAAAGATTGACCTCAAAAATGTCAGTTCACTGGCAACAGTATTCCATCAGAGGAACTTTGAGGTCAGAGTGGTCAGTTAAGGAGTGAATCAAGGGTGCTCTCCCCCCCACCCTTACTTATCCACTGGGGGGGATGCACCCCCCGCTTATCGGCGTACCCTAGCAGCCCAAATTAGTAGATGCCTTTTGTTCTAAGAATATAGTGCATTGTCGGGACAAAACATGCGGCCCGCGGACCCCTTGCTAGAGGCCCGCGCTTTCAGACAGAATAGCCTTGCGAGTTTGCTAAATAGTATTCGCATTATCTTCTCGCTTACTACGTATAATAGTTTTTTGTTCAGGCAAGCTACAGAGACGGTAGTGGTCTCAAGTGTTTTGTGCGTGTGTGCGAGGCACCCCATGCGCTCATGATAAGTTGCAACATCACCGTGAAACGAAAACTCCATATTTCACAATCGGCGTCCAGATTTTAGTCATTCTGAAAATCAGTATCCATGTGTTTTCCGAGACCTGAGGTCAAATACCCTTCTGAAATGACCCATGCAGGAAAGCATTTCTTTATTATTTCAAGAGGCAACGTTTGGTGACATCTTCATTCAAACTCTCTGCTTCCCCCCCCCCCCCCCGGAATCCATATCTTCACTGTCCTCCCAGCGCTTGTGGGACTAAAATTCGTTACTGCGGCCCGCTAGTTGATGTTTCTTGGCGGCCCCTTATATATATCTTAATCCAGAGCGTCCTGCGTGTTAACAATAGTTACTCCTTCGCGGTGACACGGCTAAAATGGTAGAGCCACCCCTTCCACGCACTGCTCCATAGCTTGTGCACCCACCTCCAGCCTCTGTGCTTCGCACAGCAGCCCACGCGCACTCATCTATGGCTGCGACAGCACAACGGCAAGCTTCGCGAGAGTATGCGACCTACGTCATTTGTTCTGCGAAAGACACAGACGAGCAAACACCGCCAACACAAAATCGTTCAAATCTATTTACTGTTTTACAGAGGAGGAGAGACACGCTCACCTGCATCGTACCTGCTCGCCTTCACTACTGCATTCACGTCTGATAATCACAGCGATGGTGAAGTGTACCGAGGGTCTGCTTCAAGATCTGGTCGAGAAAAAACACAAGGACAATTAAAATGGACACCGACCACGAATGTTCACATAAAAGCAAGACGCTTTGGCTCCTGAAGAGAGCCTTGTTAACACTGAAAAATGCAGGCAGTCCGCTTCTGTATGTTTTACAGCTTGATGAAGGCAACGTACATGCACGTGTGGGAAGTTCTGGGTCATTACGATTAAGTGTGTGCACCGCTATCTTAATTGTTAGAGACTCGAGATAAGGCCAGGAAGTCATGGGAGCAGGGTGTCCACATGCTTTCCACAAAAGGTCTGTGACCGCCTCTCTCATCACTCGTGTGAAGAGAGTGCGAAAAGCAGGCAGACTTCACTATTGACATCGAGATTTCTCCCAAAGTGGCTGCCTCTACTTGTTTGGGCACTCAGTGAAATGTTTGCTACCACGTTCTGCATATCCTCCCAACTCATGCATTAAAACATGCTTCTGCGCCGTGTCTTTGGAATAAGCGAGGATCTTGCACGTGTTCCACTCCCCTATGATGTTCAGCTACTGCACGTGCTAACAAACAAGTTAAGACATTCTCTTGTGAAGGTGAAAGACAAGCGGCAAATGAAAAATTTCCAGGCGTTGTCTACAGCATCCCGTGCGCAGACTGTGGTGGAATTTACAACAGCGAGACAAGCAACATTCAGCAAAGACTGAAGCAACACATGTATGATGCAGAAAGATAAAAGTCACAGTTTTGCTGCAAGGGCGAAGCAATGAATGCGATAGCAACAAATTGTGACTTCACGCGAAGAACGGCAAGCAGATCGAAACTTGCAGCGCGCTGCTCAAGTGCAAAGGATGCACGAAAAGAACACACAAAGGACCAGCGCGAACTAACAACGTTCAGAGCTCGACACTTAACGCACTACTCAAGCACAAACAGCGCACGAAACATACGCACAGGTATGCAAAAGACGACAGCGAACTAACAAGTGTCACAGTTGTTATTTCACTGTGTTTGAACAGCGTGCTTCTTTCGCAATCGGGGCCTCCACAGCGAGCGAAGTGACCTTCGTGCGCTCTGTAACCTAAACGCAATCCTTCCGGCGAAAGCACACGACGTAAAACTGCCCGCATCCCCCATCCCAGGACAAGCGCGTGCGCGCACACACACACGGGCACCGGCGACTACGCCCGTAGGGCAAAGTGCAGGCTTAGAAGCCAACGCATCGCAACGAGTGGGGCGCCTTGCGCACACTTCGCGCCATCTCGCTGGTGAGACAGAGAACACGCTGTTATTCCACCAGCGGTGAATGGTGTATATAAATAGCTTGCCGTTAGTGTGCTGAAGCACGTGCGCTTCTGTGGCTTATCGGTTAGCGCCGCACACTGCGGAGCGAGAGGTCGCCCGTTCGATTCCGCGCGTCGGAAAATATTTTTCTGAATTATTTTTCTTCGTGGCGCTTATATACGTGGTGTGTTCAAAAAAGAAACCGAACTTTTGCTATAAACACCTTCACTGCTTGTGGTACAACATTTTAAGCCTTGACCCCTTCAAACTACTCCCCTCTGCTGGCAATACACTGTTCCAATCGTTACTTCAATTTTTGAAAGCCTCTTACAACGCACTTTCTGGACTGGCCCGCAGGTCTCTTCTCGTATTGTCCTGGATCTCCTGTATGGTTTGGAAACGGCGTCCTTTCAACGTATTCGGGATAGAGAAAATAGACAGAAATTTCATGGCATTAACCTACGCTAATACCCAGTTCGTCAGCAACTACTCGAATAGCCTAACGAATATTTCCTCAAATCACAGCTCGAACTATCGACGTGGTCATCATCTGTTGATCTGGAAGGTCGACCAGGCTTGCGATTGTCACCGACCGACATTTTACCGTGTTCAAAACGCTTGACCCACTCATAGCACTGCGTGCGACTCGTATAGTCGTCCCCGTATACTTGTCTAAGCAACTGAAATGTCTGCGAAAGCTTTCCCAAGTTTTAGCAGAACTTCACACACACACGTTGTTCTTGCAGCTTTTTCATTGCCACTTTGGTAGAAATCCGAAGAACAGCCTCCGCATGTGCTCACTTTAGCAGCTGTAGCTCGCGAACTAACGGTCAGAGTGAAACGCGCATAATGACAGTTTCTTGTTTAATCTTGCAGCTACGTGCACTTAGTAGGTGCAGCCCGCTCCCTCTGGGGGTTGGCGTGCTATTGGAAAAATTCGGTTTGTTTTTGCACAGCCCTCGTGTATATATATATATATATATATATATATATATATATATATATATATATATATATATATATATATATATATATATATATATATATATATATATATATATATATACGGCGCATGACGGCCACGCCAACGCCGACGGCAAAAAGCAGCCGAGAGTGTCCATGTAATTGCTATCGCAATAAAAAAAGGTTTGGAAGTACACGCAGAGTCAACTGGACACTAAATGGAGTGCGATAAGGCAAAGGTAACAGAAAAAAGTAGCAGTGGCTTAGCTCGGCTATGCCACGATATACGTAGCGTGAGCTACGGACAAACGGACGGATGCACTGACTAGCGAGCGAGCTCAAGCAAGTCAAGCGCCAGCCCACTAGTGACACGTCACTCCAGGAGCTTCCAGGCGTTCTCCGGTGCGCCAGCTGTGCGCCGTGTGACGGTCACTGCTCCTCGGGCATGCGCGGCACGGCTCTCGATAAGCCACGCGAAACTGCTCAACCTCAGCCAGAGTAGCTTACGCTACAAAAGGAAAGAACTCGACTTCTTGATCTTGAACTCTGACAATCCAGACAACAGTGCACACTCTTAATTGATGTGACGGCGACTTACTTCACGGGTATCCACCTTGCCTACGTCATATTTTAAAACCTACGTAACAGGACTGCTTGCGCATTAATTTTTCAATGTGAACAAAGCCCCTGTGTCGGACAGAAACGTCTTTCTTTTATGTGAAACTTTGTGGTAGGTGTCCATTTTAATTATTTTCAGAGGCTCTGCTTCGAATACGGGATGCACAGCGTATATATGATTGTGAGTGCATATCGCCGCTCATAAATTTTGCAGATATGGAGTTAATACTACCTGGCGCTGGTTGGTGCGAATACTAAAGCAGTAGCGGTTTCGAATAAAAAAGGCACCTATTTCGGCAACCCATCAAGGAGCACGTTCAGTGACGTTGCCGAAGGCGTAACGGGAGCGAAAGAAGAGGCCACCTCCTCGAGAACTGAGTACCCACAACACCGAGTGCCAGACTGTCATACCTTCTGTGCCCGTTACAAAAGCTGCGGCAGTGGGAATAGAACCCAAAACATCCGATAAGCTGGCCTCGCTATTCTACTTTTAAAGACGATAACCTTTCTTGGGATACTTCAACGCAGAAATTTTGGTCTGTCTGTCTGTGTATCTGTCTGTCCCTCGATTCAGCTACCTGGCCAAAGTTTAACCCCTTGCTGAACGCCCAGCCATCTTGCACAAGCGGCTGCTTTCATACATGTGAACGTTGTCGATCAAAAAGCAAATGTTACGCATATCTGAGACGCAACATCAATACGTAAGTGTTAGGTGGTTTGTTCCTTTAATAGAAAATCTATAAATACTTAATTCTAAAGACTCTAGTGTTTCTTAGGCTGCGCTGAAACTGCGACGCTATGCTCGAAAATGCGTGGCAGTGGCTCTTGGTTCTGCAAAAGCTCATGTTTCCCGATAATACTGCCAGATGGCGTCCATATCTCACGCAGCGCCTCCTCTATTTTATCAATGTTCGCCAGATGCCGCCGATTCAACATAGAAGAGGCGCTGTCTGAGGCAAGGCAAAACATAGTAGTACGGCCGGCAGAAGACTATTGTCTTTCGACGACATTTGCAGAGAAGCACGCAGATACGCGGCCAATTTTTTTACTTCCACTACTCCATTTCCCTCCCACGACTTCTTGGCATTCCCCCTTGAGAATTCCCGAACTAAGCAATTTTCCTAACCCTAAACTAAACTTTAACTGCAACCTCTAATAAAAAAACTCAGCATCCCTGCCACACCTGCCCGTGTTTAAGGGAAACCCGTACACCCGTCACATTTACGGCTTCTGTCCATGCCGAATGACACGTTGCCTCTGAGGGGGGTGTTTTCGTGAAAAAGCCACGGCAGATCCCACACACTGTGGAAATCGATGTAATGCGAAGCAGCCAGGAAGGAGAAAATCATGCTTTACATAATTTGC
The DNA here is from genome assembly GCA_030522465.1 of Rhipicephalus appendiculatus. Classification (NCBI taxonomy): domain Eukaryota; kingdom Metazoa; phylum Arthropoda; class Arachnida; order Ixodida; family Ixodidae; genus Rhipicephalus; species Rhipicephalus appendiculatus. The sequence continues at coordinate 12,276 of JALIZH010023836.1, read as the reverse complement.
ATGTCATGTTTTACATGTTACGACCTGTCATTTGTGTTCGTCAGACGTACGTCGCGCATACCAATTTTGGTGTATATCAAGCTAGCGAACTGGACGCAAGCGCACCATGAGCGTGGCATGTAAATGGCGTTGTAGATGACACGCATGCCAAGATTTTCATGTTACCACCACCTGCCACTTATGTTCGTTAAACAGTCATGTCACTCAATACCAAATTTGGTGTATCAAGCTAACGAAACTGACACTTGAGCACGCCATGAGCGTGGCCTGTAAGTGCATGTCACACATGACAAGTCATGATTTCCATATTACCACTTGTCATTTATGTTCGTCATGAGTCATGTCTCTCAATACTAAATTTGCTGTATATCAAGCTAACGAAACGGCCGCGAGCGCGCCATGAGCGTGGAATGCAAGTCATGTCGCTCATGACATGTCATGATTTCCATATTACCACTTGTCATTTATGTTCGTCAGTCATGCCACTCAATACCAAATTTGGTGTAGCTCAAGCTAACGAAACGGCCGCAGCACGCCATGAGCGTGGCATGCAAGTCATGTCGCACATGACAAGTCATGATTTCCATATTACTTGTCATTTACGTTCGTCATACAGCCATGTCACTCAATACCAAATTTGGTGCATATCAACTAACGAAACGGACCGCGAGCGCGCTATGAGCGTGGAATGCAAGTCATGTCGCTCATGAAGTCATAATTTTCATATTACCACTTGTCATTTATGTTCAACATACAGTCTGTCACTCAATACCAAATTTGGTGTATGTCAAGCTAACGAAACGGCCGCGAGCGCGCCATAGCGTGGCATGTAAATCATACTTTTCATGACAAGTTAGTCACGATTATCATGATATGACCAGCCATTTATGTTCTTCATACAGTCATGTTATGCGATACCAAATTTGGTATAAATCTCATTAACGATACGGCCAGGAGACACAAAGTCGTAGGCGGCTAGATAGATAGATAGATAGATAGATAGATAGATAGATAGATAGATAGATAGATAGATAGATAGATAGATAGATAGATAGATAGATAGATAGATAGATAGATAGATAGATACGCTCAAAGTCGCCGAAGTTCGCTAAGAAATGCTTCGCATTTAAAAGATGCATTGCAGTAGACACAGGAGTAGGGACACTCTTCTGGGTGAGTGCAGATGTGCATCACAAGGTTCTCTTTCCGCGAAAAGAATGCATTACAGTGGACACAGGAGAATAGGCGCTCTCCTGTGTGAGAGCGCATGTGCTGAGCGAAGTATTTATTCGCAAACGATGCATTGCAGTGTGCACAGGAAAAGGGAAGCTATCTTGTGTGAGTGCAGATGTGTTTCACGAGGTGGCATTTTTTCACAAAGGATGCACTGCAGTAGATACAAGAGAAGGGACGCTCTCCTTTGTGGGTGCGCATGTGCTCAATGAGGCGGCGTTTAATCATAAACGACGCATTGCAGTGGACACAGGAAAAGGAACGCTTTCCTGTGTGGGTGCGCATGTGCGTCACGGGGTGATCTTTGCGCGTAAAGGATGCATTGCAGTGGACACAAGAGAATGGACGCTCTCCTGTGTGAGAGCGCACGTGCTGAGTGAGGTAGCTTTTAGTCGTAAACGATGCATTGCAGTGTACACAGGAAAAGGGACGTTCTCCTGTGTGAGTTCGGATGTGTTTCACGAGGTGGCTTTTCTGCTTAAAGGATGCATTGCATTGGACACAAGAGAAGGGACGCTCTCCTGTGTGACAGCGTATGTGCTCAGTGAGGTGGCGTTTAATCGTGAATGATGCATTGCAGTGGACACAGGAGAAGGGACGCTCTCCTGTGTGAGAGCGCATGTGCTGAGTGAGATAGTTGTTAGTCGCAAACGATGCATTGCAGTGTAGACAGGAAAAGGGACGCTCTCCTGTATGAGTGCGGATGTGCTTCACGAGGTGCTCTTTCCGGGAAAAAGATGCATTGCAGTAGACACAGGAGAAGGGACGCTCTCCAGTGTGAGAGCGCATGTGTTGAGTCAGGTAGTTTTTAGCCGCAAACGATGCATTGCAGTGCACACATGAAAAGGGACGCTCTCCTGTGTGAATGCGGACGTGTTTTACGAAGTAGCTTTTGTGCCTAAAGGATGCATTGCAGTGGACACAAAAGAAGGGTCGCTCTCCTGTGTGAGAGCGCTTATGTGCATAAAGGCTGGATTTCTGTGAAAACGATGCATTACAGCGGACACAAGAAAATGGGCGCTCTCCCGTGTGAGAGCGCATATGACCAACAAGGGTGCCTTTCCGTGAAAAGGATGCGTTACAGTGGACACAGGTAAAAGGACGCTCTCCTGTATGAGCGCGGATATGACTAACAAGGGCACTTTTCTGTGAAAATGATGCATTACAGTGGTTACAGGAAAAGGGGCGCTCTCCTGTGTGGGTGCGCATGTGCAATACCAGCTTGGAGTTGTAAGTGAATGCAGCTGGACACAAGTGGCACTGTAAGGGGGGGCTGGTCCATATGTTTTTGAAGGTGTCTGTTCATAGCTGCCTTGTCCAGGGTGACATAGGTGCACTGTTGGCAGCAATGCAGTCGACCTCGTACAGACGCCAACGAAGAAGACTGCTTCAGGGTCGCAAAAGGCAAGGGTCCTGCAACGAATCGAGAGAACAGAAAGGCTATGCAAATTATGCGTCGTACACTACATGGAACTGTACTGCAGCAGCTGGCAATACACAAAGGTTACTCTGTTTGTAAGTGAAGCAGATGATCACCTTGTCTCACCAAAACCAAAGGTATACTCTCTAACCACACTGCTCCAAACCAGCACATTTCACGAAAATCGATCGTAATCTTGCTGCACATAAAGACAAGCTCTGCTGCTGACCCGTAGGTCGCGGGTTCAAACCCGACCACGGCGGTCGCATTTCGGTGGAGACGAAATGGTTGAGGCCCGTGTGCTGTGCGATGTCATTGCACGTTAAAGAACACCAGATGGTCAAAATTTCCGGGGCCCTCCACTAGAGCACTGCACGGGCCAGGATGTTTGGCCCGGGCCCAGAAGTTGTTTAAACTGACCCGCCCGAGCCCGGCCCGGTGACTCAAAGGGAGACCCAGACCCGGCCCGTACCCGAAGAAAAAATTCGCCTACCGGGCCCGGCCCGGCCCGAGGTACAGATCCAGCCAGTAATCTGGGATGTGTTGCGCCCTAACAAGGAATCCACAAGGTGTTTTAAGTGGCAAATATCTACGCTTTGGTGGCGCATGCTTCGCTAATAATTATACTTTAACCTACGATAATTTCTTGTGAAAAGGGGATCACGGTGGAAACAGATGAGCTGATATACGTACTGGATGCAATGAATGTTTGCTTGGCGGTGGTACACTGTAGCTACTTTTAATGCAAATACTATGGGTATGCATTCAAGGCTTCGACGGACACCCGTCTGGTCGGCAAGAATCATTAAATATTGTCGCGGTGCAACGCGAACAAAACACAAGGACACCTTGAGGCAGCGAAAACGACGTGTTCAAACCAGCTGAACAGGAAAAGACCGTCTTCGTCTATGAATATCCACAGGTCCCACTACGGTGTTCGTTAAGTCCCCCCCCAGCGTCGTCTTCGTCCACATGTAGTATACACGCGTCATTTGCCTCTCTCTCAAAGAGCATCGCCCCGATGCTAAATCAGTAATGCAGTTTTTTTTGTTTTTTAAGCAAAAGTTTTGCAAAAAAGTTTTGCACAGTCACTCGCTGACATATGGTTTCATGCGCACTACGTGCACGAGTTCAGGACGGTGCTGGCGACGCCTCGTACAGGAGGGGCTGTCGGGAACGACTTCGCAGGTCTCATCACTCAGTCGTACGTCGCAATACTCGGTATGGTCCGAAGTATCGCCTTAACAGATTTTCGGATAGTCCTCGTTTCCGTATGGGCGTCCAAACCCATGCTCTGTCGCCGGTTTGGTAAAGGACTGTTCTACGGCGAGCATTGTAGCGGCCTGCATCGTAGTCTTGCTGCTGGTGGATCCGCAAGCGTGCAAGTTGCCTAGCTTCTTCCGCGCGTTCCGTGAACACATCGGCGTCCGGGTCAAAGTCGTCACATTCGTGCGGTAGCATAGCATCCAACATTGTGCGTACCTCCCGCCCGTGAACGAGGCTGAACGGAGTCATGCGAGTCGTTTCCTGCTTGGCCGTGTTGTACGCAAACGTGATGTAAGGCAAGATTTCGTCCCAATTTTTGTGTTCAACGTCTACGTACATTGAAAGCATGTCTTCAATTGTTTTGTTTAAACGCTCTGTTAGCCCGCTCGTTTGCGGGTGGTAGGCGGTGGTCTTACGATGAGTTGTTCCACTCAGCATCAAGACGTGATCCAAAAGAGCTGCCGTAAATGCGGTTCTTCTGTCTGTGATCACGATGGTTGGTGCACCGTGCCTCAGCACAAGATTCTCGATGAAAAATCGTGTCACCTCCGCTGCTGTTCCTCGCTGGATAGCCTTTGTTTCTGCATAACGGGTGAGGTAATCAGTCGCGACGATAACCCAGCGGTTCCCTGCAGCATAAGTAGGAAATGGACCCAAAATATCCATTCCTATCTGGTCAAACGGCGTTCTTGGGACCTGAACGGGTTGCAGGAAGCCAGCTGGTTTAGTTGGGGGTGACTTGCGCTCTGGCAGTCGAGGCAAGTATGAACGTGGTGCTTCACGGCTGTGTTGAGTCTTGGCCAGTAGTACCTTTGCCGCACTCTGGCCAATGTTCGAGTGTAACCTAAGTGGCCAGAAGTCACGTCGTTGTGGCATGCTTGAAGTACCTCGGTGCGAAGAGCTGCCGGGATGACGAGCAAATAGGTGGATCCGGTCGACGAAAAGTTTCTTTTGTATAGTACTCTGCCCCGTAAACAAAACGATGACAACACTCTTGCGAAAACCCTTGGTGCTTTCTGGGATTCACTGTCCAAGTAATCAATTAGGCCAAGCAGCTCAGGGTCGTCACGTTGTTGCTGCGCAATGGCGGTTGTGTCGAGAACACCAAGGAATGCTGTTTCCTCCTCATCGGGTAGAGCAGCCGACTCAATGGGTGGGCGGGACAGACAGTCAGCATTCATATGTCGCTTCCCCGACTTGTGCACGACCGTCATGTCGAACTCTTGTAGCCTCAGACTCCAACGCGCTAATCGCCCGGTAGGATCTTTAAGATTGATCAACCAGCACAGTGAATGGTGATCGCTAATAACTTTGAAGGGGCGGCCATACAAATACGGGCGAAATTTCGTAACCGCCCATACCACGGCGAGGCATTCCTTTTCAGTCGTGGAGTAATTAGCCTCAGCGCGTGTTAGCGTTCTGCTTGCATAGGCGATTACTCTTGCTGCTGGACAAGCACAGCTCCCAGGCCTACATTGCTGGCATCAGTGTGGAGCATCGTAGGGGCTCCCTCGTCGAAGTGGGCCAGCACAGGAGGCGTTTGTAGTCGCTGGCGCAGATCATTAAAAGCAGCTTCTTGTTCGTTGTTGCACTCAAAGGCGACGTCTTCTGTCGTGAGGTGAGTTAACGGTGACGCAATCCGTGCGAAGTCCGCGATAAACCGCCGATAATAAGCACAGAGGCCCAGAAAGCGCCTGACAGCTTTCTTATCGGTCGGTACAGGGAACTGTGCAACGGCTGTAATTTTTTCAGGATCTGGACGAACGCCTGCGTGGCTGACGACATGTCCAAGAAACTGCAGTTCTTGAAAGCAAAAGTGGCACTTCTCTGGCTTCAATGTCAGGCCTGCGGACCGTATGGCTCGTAAAACCACTTCAAGCCTTTCAAGGTGCTCTTTAAATGTTGCGGAAAATACTATGACATCGTCGAGATAGACTAAGCAGGTTTTCCACTTCAATATAAAGACGAGGACACCGACCACAAGAGAACAAGAATACGTCGACGGTGTGGGAGCCAGAATGGGAGCCTTGTTCTCAATGATTGAGAGCAAGGCGCCCGTTCTGGGTGCCGAAACATGAGCCATGGGGATCATCAAGCGGGTTTTGCAGCAGAAAATGTAGCAAGAAAAGTGATTTGCAGCATGAGTTCAGCTTCAATACAAAGTGCAATAAAAACAAAGGACACAAGGAACAGAACGCTCTCTTCCCCTTGTTTACATTGCGGTGTATGAATATTTCAAAGCATGCTTTAACGAAAAAGCCAATCGTGCATCCTTCTGAATATGGAACGCCTGACTTCAGCTATGTAGCACCTTGCCACAAGAGAAATCGAGAAAGAAAGCCAAATTCATTACGTTGTTGTAACTGCACTAAGCTATAGACAAAAATTATAACGAACCACGCGCACCACGTGTACATTTAGAAATACATATAAGCAGCCGAAAGGAAGAAACAAACATTTTTTTTTCATAGCATTGTTTTCATCTATCACACTGCTGCTAGTATATACGCTCTAGCATGTTGTTGTGGCATATTTTACAGCTTGTTTCTTCGCACGCCATTGTGCAAAAAGTCAAATTCTCAAGAGATTCCGGATTTAAGCAGGCCATGCGTTGTTGCATCACATATCCTGCAGCGCTAAAGTTTCTCGCACTGCTTGCGCTAGCCGCAAAGGCGTACATCTACCTTGCGAATTGTGAAAGCGTCGCTAGTCGTTGTTTTTACCCTTTAAGAAGAAGAAGAAGAATTTCATTCATTCAAAAAAATGTTACATAGCAACATAATATACAGAAGGAGGTCCCAAAGCTCTAGGCTGCACGGGGACCTCCTGTACTAATTAAAAAAAAGAAGAATCAATTAATAGCAACTTGCTAACAGGAAAAAATAAGTTTGGAAGAAGCAATAACAACACATGACAGCAAATGAAATAAAACATGATGTCGAAATACAGGGTGTTTCAAGAAATGTGTCCACTATTTTTAAAAAATCAGCACAATGCGATATTTGCTCGCAGTCTTCACATTTGCTTTTTCTGTAGCGGCAGGCATCTTAAGATGGTTGAAGACATGATTTGGGACAGTAATTAAGAAAGTTAAATTAATTAACTTTTTAATTAGCGGAGTTAGGTGGTTAAGTCCAATGGGAGAATTGAAGTCCTTCATGCGAAGAACCCATTTCAGCTTTGAGATTTCGAAAAAGCGGCCTCTAGGAATAATTACGAAGTAATCAAATTCTCCCAAATTCAGCGGCCAAACCGAAACTGAAACGCGGAAAAGCGCAACTGCCTTATTCGTCTGAGACGTCCACAATGAGTGAACGTCATTATATCAACTATCAACCTACTTCTTGGTGTGAGTGTGGCGGCTGCGCTTGCAGTAGTAGCACGCATGACGCACATACATTAACGTACGGGGAAGAACTGCACCTCTGTAACCGTTGTCTTGAACAGTGACGTCATTCTAGTCGTCTGCTTGTTGCGCTCATCGGTGCTTGGGTTTCGGTTTCGCCATTGAATTTGGCTGAATTTCATTACGCTACAATAATTAATAGAGGCCTCTTTTTTCGAAATCTCAAAGCTGAAATGGGTTCTTCGCATAAGGACTTCAATTCTCCCATTGGACTTAACCACCTAACTCCCCTAATTAAAAAGTTAATTAATTTAACTTTCCTAATTACTGTCCCAAATCATGTCTTCAACCATCTTAAGATGCCTGCCGCTACAGACAAAGCAATTGTGAAGACAGCGAGCAAATACCGCATTTTGCTGATTTTTTAAAAATAGTGGACACATTTCTTGAAACACCCTGTATACTGAATTACACGTAAGAATTTAAACGAACAAGATAATCGGGGAAATGCAAATAAAAACGCAGCAAACATGTGCAAGTACTAACATGTAACGTAGAAAAATAGAACTCATAAATGAAGTATTGATTATACTGAATCTCATATGCGAATTAATAATAGCGAAATAGAAAAAAAACATCAAGTGATGGGTCTCAAAACGGCAAAATTACAAAACCTTCAGACATATGAAAACGAGCGAACTGTATTATGATATAATGGAGAAAATTTAGGAGAAAACCCCTGGAGAAAATTTAGGATGTCTCTGTGCACTTCTGCACAATGAACATAGCTGCCCAGCTCTTAGCTGCATTTCTGTCGTTCCCGAACGTCGTGCCCTTCTTCAATGCCATCTATAAAACTCCTTTTTGAGGGCTGCTCCTTGCAGTGTTCAGCAGCGTACGTTAGGCATGTTTTGTCCCGCGCTGTTTTTTTTTTTTTTTTTTTTTTTTTTTTTTTTTTTTTTTTTTTTTTTGATAGCGTACGCTTTCCTAACGATGTTGTACTGGTAGAGGATTGTCAGTGGACTACGTGGGCATACGTCTGACAGGAGGTGGACGAAGAGATCTCGATCTATTTTCGGAATTTGTTCCAGTACGGCAATAAAGGCGCGAGTAAGCTTTTCGACGCTCACTCATTGGATGCATATGGTTCGAGGTAAAGGGACATCACATGGCACGGAATTCGTAATGGTCTTTTTTTCAAGCCAGATATTTCGTAAGCGAATATGCCTTGCCCGACGCCTTGTTTAATGGACCTATGCTACTCTTGCCCATTCCAACGCTGTTGCGGCAGCATCATGTATCTCTCGCACTATACAGGGTGTTTCAAGAAATGTGTCCACTATTTTTAAAAAATCAGCAAAATGCGGCATTTGCTCGCTGTCTTCACAATTGCTTTTTCTGTGGCGGCAGGCATCTTAAGATGGTTGAAGACATGATTTGGGACAGTAATTAAGAAAGTTAAATTAATTAACTTTTTAGTTGGCGGAGTCTTAAGTCCAATGGGGAGTATTGAAGTCCTTCATGCGAAGAACCATTTCAGCTTTGAGATTTCAAAAAGCGGCCTCTATTAATTATTGTGGCGTAATGAAATTCAGGCGAATTCAATGGCGAAACCGAAACCTAAGCACCGATGAGCGCCACAGACTAGAATGACGTCACTGTTAAAGACAACGGTTACACAGGTGCAGTTCTTCCCCGCTCGTTAACGTATGTGCGTCATGCGTACCACTAGTGCAAGCGCAGCCCACACACGCATACTAAGAAGTCGGTTGATGGTGGATATAATGACGTTCACTCATTGTGGACGTCTCAGACGAATGTGGCAGTTGCGCTTTTCCGAGTTTCGGTTTCGGTTTCGCCGCTGAATTTGGGAGAACTTCATTACTTCGCAATTATTCCCTAGAGGCCGCTTTTTCGAAATCTCAAAGCTGAAATGGGTTCTTCGCATGAAGGACTTCAATTCTCCCATTGGACTTAACCACTTAACTGCTCTAATTACAAAGTTAATTAATTTAATTTTCTTAATTACTGTCCCAAATCATGTCTTCAACCATCTTAAGATGCCTGCCGCTACAGAAAAAGCAATTGTGAAGACAGTGAGCAAACACCGCATTTTCCTGATTTTTTAAAAATAGTGGACACATTTCTTGAAACACCCTGTATAGTGCAGGGGTTTCAAACACGCGGCCCGCGGCCCGCACACGACTGCCTTCGTCCCATTTTTTTTTTAATTTTCTTTATAGTACGTCCTTAAGCTACATAGGCATGCCAGGTCTAAAGCATTTCCTCGTGAGGCACCCCATGCGTCCACCATGCGTTGATACATAACCGTGAAAGAAAAGTCTATATTTCAGAATCGGCGTCCAGATTTTAGTCATTTCGGTGTTAGGCACAGATATGTTGTTGGAATGTCGCTACCAAATAACCTTCGGAAATGACCGATATATGAGATATAGGAAAGGTCTTTCAAATGGCAAAATTAGGTGACACTTGGTACAACCTTTCCCCACGCCACCCCCCTTCCTACCGACTGTCCTGCCCCTTGCGGGAGTAAATTTTCGTGAATGCAGACCGTTAGCTGATGCGAGTTTGGGACCCCTGCTATAGCGGAACAAGACGAAAGCTCAGACGCTAACAATGGGGCCGCACAAAGCAGACTGTACATGTCCATCTCGCATGACATGACCACTGGGAGCTGTGACGGAACCACGGAAAAGAAATGTCATTATACGGATTTATGTAACGAGACTCCGTGTAGTCCTTTCGTTTCAGTGGAGGCATGAAATATTCAAGAACGTTTGCCAGCTTTATAGCTGTTGTGATGATAAGTTATAAATTTATTATATTACTTTAATTGCTGTGATCAGAAATGACATTTGGGTTATAAAATAATAAAGAATGCGAACAAAGCCCAGAATAGCCAGATGTTAACTATGTAAGCGTCTGGTCTCTTTACATTTAGCTTGCCCGTTTCAGATAATCTAAGTAGCCCCATATGAAAGAAGCAAAAGAAATTCAGTACTTCTGCAACATAGATCTCCCAATAGCTTACCCCACATAAAAGATTAATTTTTTTTCGGAATAAAATGTGAAACATATATGTATGCGCAACGTCTTTGAAACAAACTTAAAGGGCCACTAAAGAGAAGAATAATTTTTCTATTATCACTAAATTACTCTTAAGCAATTCCAAAATAACCACGCATGCCGTGACAAGACTCTTGCTAAGCGCGATAATGTGAGAAAAGAAAATGTGGGTGGCGACGCCACCTTGAAATTCACGCAGCAGAAGTCGTCACGTCATAGATTCTGACGGCTTCTATTGGGGCCTACGTATATTGTAATCGGTAAATAAGAAGTAAATTGACCTCTGAGTGGCCCATAGTCTTAACATGCCAAGTTCCAGGAAATTTGGAAGAGCCAGGGCCCCCGAAGTACGACGAATACAGTTTGAAATCCGTGACGCTACACGCGGAAATTTCACCGCGAAATTCTAAAATGATACTTTAACCTTGATTTTATACTCTATCAATAAACTGATGGTGGTGAAATGAATGACATCCGAGTTCTTAGAGAACACTTTGTCCGTCTAAACGGAGCCAGTGTTTCACTTTAGTGTCCCTTAAGAACTCAGCAAAGTCCAAGCCCGGCCTGACCCAAGCCCGCCGCCTAAAACCCACGCCCGGCCCTAAGCCCAGAGCTTCAGGCCCAAGCACAGCCCGGGCCCGTCGTAGATACCCTACATTACCCGGCCCGGCCCGTGGGCCGGGCCGGGCTCGGGTTTTTGGGTAGGCCCGAGACCGTGCAGTGCTCTACCTTCTACTACAGCGTCGCTCATGATCATGACGTGGTTTTCGGACATAAAACCCAAGATATTGAATTATATTAACACTGTGCTAGGTGCCAAAATATGGAATCTGGATTTAGATGCCATTCCGATTCCATATCGACAAGGCCAAATGCATTTTAATGTGCACAAGTAAGCATTCACCCAATAAATGACTTGATGTGTTTTTTTTTTGCACAGAAGTATCCAAAGCCAATCCATATTCAAACACCTGAAACATATGAAAATGAATGAGTGAGAAAAGTTATTATGAATGAAAGTGGATAATATTATGAAGCGAAAAAATTATAAGGCATCACGGTTTTAATTTGGTTGTCAGAACTACAAGGAAATTAAGGTTCATCACACAAGGAACTGTTTCTTTATATTACTGCAAAGTTTACACATTTCCCACTGTTTCTATACTGCTTCAACGAAACCATAATGGTGACAGGGAATACATTATGTCACGCGCTACGGCTTGAACAAAGGTACAAGCAGACGCGACTGTCAAAAATGCCGCCACCTCCCCGAAGGGAATCGTGAGGAAATGCGAATGCATTTCGCGCGCGCTTCACTCCATTTATATATGGTGGTTGTGGTTCGAAGAAGGAAAAGGCGCCTAATTTCTGCAGCCCGGTCGGGAGGACGGCGCAGCGCTTTTTTTTTTGCTTTTTTTTCTGTTTTCTTTATTTTTTTATTTTTTTATTTTTTTTATTTTTCTTTAATTTTTTTTGTTCTTTTTCTTCTTTTTTTAACTTTTTTTTATTTTTTTTCTTTTTTCTTCATATATATACGTGCGAGCGAGCGGACGGGAGAGTGGGGCGCAGGGAGAAGAGAGAGCGAACGGCGAGTGAAGGAGCGGCGAAGCACTGCACCTACCCTCTCCTACACTCCCTCCACACACGCGGGAGCTCCGCCGAGCTCCCGCGATGCGAGCGCCCTCACACACCAGAGCGCGCTCCTCCTCTCCACTCACTCTCCGCTACTCCGCCCGCACCACCTGCTCCGGTTGCTAGGGGCGAGGATAAGCGCGCGCGCCCGCAGCTGTTGCTATGGGAGAGGGAGTGAGAGCGGAGAGTTAACACCTGCCGCGGACAACGCCAACGCCGCACAACGCCGGATGCCTGACATAGCCCGACTAAGAAATGCATTCGCATTTAAAATGTCAGACACGAAAGAAGG
>JALIZH010023833.1:0-22997 GCA_030522465.1 Rhipicephalus appendiculatus | reverse complement strand
GAATTGCGCAAACAAGACAGGGACTACAAGAAGAGACGACGACACACTGAGCGCAAACTACCAATAAAAGTGTATTTCCTGAGCACACAGTTTTTATGCACCACTCAGACGCCACCAGGCGTGTACAACAGTCAATTTCTTAAAAAGCGAGCTCTTTACTTGATAAGTTAACAGATGGTGTGCTGACGCATTCGGGTCCTAATCTAACAATGTTTTCGGCTTCGATGATTTCTCTAGTCAACTTATCGTTCACAGAAGCGACAACTGTACATGTGCTGAGAACAGGTTCACAACCACATGTCTTGCAATGTATCGCAAGCCACCCGTCACGTCCATTTCTAACATTATTATTATGCTCTCTAAGCCTATCATTTATACACCTTCCAGTCTGACCTATATATATTTTACCACAAGAAATTGGAATCCGATAGACAACATTACTCTTGCAAGGAACATAGTGGACCTTGTGTTTCTTGGCACACGCATTAGACTTCATATTGCTATTATTGCGGTGGCACAGGCTGAGCAGTTTACGCGGGGCTGAAAAAACCACTTTTATTTGTGATCGTTCCGCCACTTTTTTCAAGTTGTGCGAAATGTTGTGGAAGTACGGAATGACGGCTACTTTTTTCTCGTTAGTTTTTGAGGCCGGCTCGGTTGAAGGCTTCAGGCGATGCTTTCTGAGCAAGGCTTCAGCAACAGAGGTTTGGACACTTAAAGGATAACCAGCTTCAGATAGCCGGTCGGACTGGTGTTCGAAACTAACTGCAACTTCATGCTCACATGACTTGGTTAGAGCGTTATGAAAACAAAGGTTGACAATAGATCTTTTAACTAATTTGGAGTGTGCCGAGTTGTATGGCAGGACCGGCTTATTGCATCGAGGTTGATAGCGCCAACAAAGATGATCTTGGTGGAAGGTAAACATGACGTCAAGGAACTTGATCACATTATCATCAGGCATCTCATGCGTGAGAGTTAGGGGCTTAAAGCAATCTTTAAAACGTGAAAGTATATCAAACGCGTATGACTGGTTACCTATGGGGTCGTTGTCAAACAGGATGAGATAGTCGTCTACAAATCTGTGAACCATGATGATGTCGAGATTACGTAGACTTTCCGCCACAGCTTTGTCAATCTTGGCTAAAAAAATATCGCTGAGAATGGGAGCAATGCATGACCCTATACAAATGCCTTCTTTCTGGATGAATGGCTTGCCTTCCCATAGAATGAAAGTTGTCTTCAGGTAAGACGATAAAAGTTCTAAAAAGCTGCGCACGGGTATGCCACACACACTTTCAAAACGCGTACTGCCATACAGGTCAATGCACTCTTCCACAGCAATTAACAGTTGGTCATGAGGAATAGAGTAATACAAGTCTTTAAGATCTATCGAAAAACCATATACAGCCCTATTAGCCAAGGGTACAATGGACTGCAAGGACTTCCTCTGAATTTCTAACAATGAAGGGGTCATCAATCATCAGTTCCTTCAGGTGGCCCTGTAGGAACATAGAAATGCTTTTCTGCCACGTATCCCGCTCGGAGATAATTACACGAAAAGATGTGTCAGGTTTATGTGTCTTGGCACTGAAAAAAACATTCAGAAAATCCTGTTTACTGTTATTAATGCTAGTAACTACACGAGAAAGGTTTAATTTCTTGCATAGCTGTCTGGCTTTAGATTTAACCTTTGCAATGGCGACATCATCCTGATGCACAAAAACAGAGCTTACAGCTTCATGGCCTTTCTTCCGGAACAAATCCAAGGATAGGACGGCGAATCCTCCCTCTTTATCGGCAGGAACCAGAGTGAGAGAGTGGTCGCTGAGGAATGCTTCCACACGCCTTAAAGGGATCTGGACCCTGGTCGGTTTGCTGCGGGAGATGGGGTCAACTCCTTCGGAAATGCAGCGCAGCTGCTCCTCTTCTGGAACGTGGCACGACACATGCCGCACGAGAGCAAGCAGCTGGGGAAGCAGACGTTTTTGGCTCAACGGCGAATTTGGGACCAAGACTGAGGGTTCGGAGGATGTCTGGAGGCACGGGGATATGCTCAGGCACATGTACTGAGGGTTTCTTAGCTGAAGGCTTCCTCTTCACTACGGCGGAGCGTAGCACAGGCAACTGTTGTGCCCAAAGGAACTCCGTGGTTTGACTAGCGGTCCGCTGGAAATCACGAAGTCTCTTCATGGCCACAGATTCATGAACACCAGCGCCAAGAGAAGCGGACAGGTATTGTCTGTGCAGGCCGATTTGCCAATACCATTCCGCTTTCAGGATTTTGCAAACTCTTCCTGCCGATAAAGAGGGAGGATTCGCCGTCATATCCTTGGATTTGTTCCGGAAGAAAGGCCATGAAGCTGTAAGCTCTGTTTTTTGCATCAGGATGATGTCGCCATTGCAAAGGTTAAATCTAAAGCCAGACAGCTATACAAGAAATTAAACCTTTCTCGTGTAGTTACTAGCATTAATAACAGTAAACAGGATTTTCTGAATGTTTTTTTCAGTGCCAAGACACATAAACCTGACACACCTTTTCGTGTAATTATCTCCGAGCGGGATACGTGGCAGAAAAGCATTTCTATGTTCCTACAGGGCCACCTGAAGGAACTGATGATTGATGACCCCTTCATTGTTAGAAATTCAGAGGAAGTCCTGCAGTCCATTGTACCCTTGGCTAATAGGGCTGTATATGGTTTTTCGATAGATCTTAAAGACTTGTAATTACTCTATTCCTCATGACCAACTGTTAATTGCTGTGGAAGAGTGCATTGACCTGTATGGCAGTACGCGTTTTGAAAGTGTGTGTGGCATACCCGTGCGCCGCTTTTTAGAACTTTTGTCGTCTTACCTGAAGACAACTTTCATTCTATGGGAAGGCAAGCCATTCATCCAGAAAGAAGGTATTTGTATAGGGTCATGCATTGCTCCCATTCTCAGCGATATTTTTTTAGCCAAGATTGACAAAGCTGTGGCGGAAAAGTCTACGTAATCTCGACATCATCATGGTTCACAGATTTGTAGACGAATATCTCATCCTGTTTAACAACGACCCCATAGGTAACCAGTCATACGCGTTTGATATACTTTCACGTTTTAAAGATTGCTTTAAGCCCCTAACTCTCACGCATGAGATGCCTGATGATAATGTGATCAAGTTCCTTGACGTCATATTTACCTTCCACCAAGATCATCTTTGTTGGCGCTATCAACCTCGATGCAATAAGCCGGTCCTGCCATACAACTCGGCACACTCCAAATTAGTTAAAAGATCTATTGTCAACCTTTGTTTTCATAACGCTCTAACCAAGTCATGTGAGCATGAAGTTGCAGTTAGTTTCGAACACCAGTCCGACCGGCTATCTGGAGCTGGTTATCCTTTAAGTGTCCAAAGCCTCTGTTGCTGAAGCCTTGCTCAGAAAGCATCGCCTGAAGCCTTCAACCGAGCCGGCCTCAAAAAACTAACGAGAAAAAAGTAGCCGTCATTCCGTACTTCCACAACATTTCGCACAACTTGAAAAAAGTGGTGGAACGATCCCAAATAAAAGTGGTTTTTTTCAGCCCCGCGTAAACTGCTCAGCCTGTGCCACTGCAATGATAGCAATATGAAGTCTAATGCGTGCGCCAAGAAACACAAGGTCCACTATGTTCCTTGCAAGAGTAATGTTGTCTATCGGATTCCAATTTCTTGTGGTAAAATATATATATATAGGTCAGACTGGAAGGTGTATAAATGATAGGCTTAGAGAGCATAATAATAATGTTAGAAATGGACGTGACGGATGTCTTGCGATACATTGCAAGACATGTGGTTGTGAACCTGTTCTCAGCGCATGTACAGTTGTCGCTTCTGTGAACGATAAGTTGACTAGAGAAATCATCGAAGCCGAAAACATTGTTAGATTAGGACCCGAATGCGTCAGCACACCATCTGTTAACTTATCAAGTAAAGAGCTCGCTTTTCTAAGAAATTGACTGTTGTACACGCCTGGTGGCGTCTGAGTGGTGCATAAAAACTGTGTGCTCAGGAAATAAACTTTTGTTGGTAGTTTGCGCTCAGTGTGTCGTCGTCTCTTCTTGTAGTCCCTGTCTTGTTTGCGCAATTCAACACTTCGGATCATGAACCAACAAGCCCAACTCTCAGCCATTCTGCAGTAAAGGTTGTACCTTTGTCGGTGATAGCGACCTCTGAAGCGTACTGGCGAAGGACGATGTTCCCAACGAACAATTTGCTATCTTAGTGCGACGGCCATTGGACAGGGCCTTTTTTCGCCTTAGCGCGTGAAGTAGTCGGTAGCTACGACGATTCATTCATTCCCGCAAGAAGAATTAGGGAACGGCCCCGGTAGGTCCATCCCAATTTTTGCTGTAATGGTTGCCGAGGTGGCTCGATGGGCTGAAGAAAACCTGCTGTTATAATTGGTGGTGTCTTGCGTCAATTATAGTCTCGGCATGTCCTTACGTAGCAAGCAACGTCGATGGCAAGGCACGGCCAATAGTACTTTTCCTGTAATCTTGTGAGGATATGGGAAATGCTGAGGTGTCCTGCCATGGGGTCGTCGTGATGGAGGCATCACGAGAACGTACTTTACTTGTAGTGGCCACAAGATCTTCCTTCGGAGAATGTGGTTTTGCAGGAAATAAAGTCAGTGCTCGCTTGAACACCTTCGGAACAACAGGAGTCCTATCTTAAAGGTATTCCACAAGGCCCCTGAGTTCCGAGTCGGCTCACTGCCATTCAGCGAAGTGGTCAGTACTTAAGGGTTCCCGAGAAACAGTCATTCGTCAAACAACGTGCGCGGGCAGCCACTGCTCCTGCTGCATGACTACCGGAACAAGACATTGGACATCATATTGGATAATCTTCGATGGACAATGGTGACTTTAGCAACCACAGGCATACTTTAGAACGGGCACGATGATGGTCACATCAGATTGCACGGCACATCAGCGCGCAGGATGGCTAAGCTACGGCTACTACCTTTGCAGGTTGGTGTTCAGCCTTATGCAGGTTGTTGCAAAAGCGACAATAGATTCTGGATTGTTGTGCCATGCCCTCACCGATGTTGGTCTATTGCGGTGGACCGTTGTTTGTCAACTATTTTTGTTAACCTCAGGGGATGCTTAAGAAAACCAGGGTCCCAAGGCTGTTGAATTGTTGAAAAAAATTTTAGGAAACCAGAAAGAATGTGATCAGAAGATCAACACCATTAGAGAAGAAATTGCCGAACTTAATAGAAATACAGAAAGAAAGAACAGGCATCTTATTGCCATGCAGGGTATGCAAAAGAAAATAAAAAGTTTATACAATATATTTCAGCAACAAGCTAAATTTGTGGATTATAAAAAGAGAAGCCTAAAAAATAATCTTCTCGTTTTTGGAGTACCCGAGGCCGGAAATGAGGCTGAGGCTGATTTGCGAGATGCAGTTGTTCATAAGATTCGCACAAGGAAGTTGGGCGGTAGAAATAATTCAGCAGAAAGAATTCATCGTGTTGGTAAACAAGGACAAGGCAAAGTAAGAGCAGTAATTATGAAATTCATAGATTATCATGAAAAAGAAAATGTATTGCGAAATTGGAAGAAACTAAAGGGTACTTGTTTTAGCGTCAGTAACGACTACTCGAAAGAGAGTCGAAGTAAGACAGAAATTATGGAAAGGTTCGGCGCCAGACCGAGCCAAAGGGGCGAGGGTCTCGATAGTGCATGATAAACTCAAGGCAAAAAGACGCATGTTTGTCTAGGACGATAAAAAAAATGAACGTTGTCTTCTTCAATACCGGAGTGATAAGAAGGATAACCAAGTTCAAGCGACGACACTGGCGAGTGCCCATGACCAACATCAATTCTTTGACTCGGACAGCTCTGCCGGTAGTTCGAAAAACTAGTCGCACTCATAGCTAAGAATTCTTGTCAAAAATGCTCGTAGCACCACTAATAAAGTTACAGAATTAGAATATCTGTTAATCGTGCATAGTCCCCGTGTTGTATTACTGACAGAAACATGGTTGCGTGTTGAAATATGCAGTGATTGCATTGTTCCTCCAGGGTAAAGGCTTTTCAGATGGGGCAGAGATACACGAGGCAGGTGGTGCAGCTATCATTGTCGAAAAATTCCATCCCAGCTACCATGATTGAATGTCATGTTCTTGAAACTGTATGGTGTAAGATTACTTTCAACAATAGAGTGTACATCATTAGGCTCAGTATACAGACCGCATACGTCTGCGCCTCAAGTTATAGAATTGCTCAGTGAGTTTTTGAGTGGCCATGTTAACGGGAACACGAGCTTGATAATGGCTGGAGACTTCAACTTACCACGCATTGACTGGTAAAATATTTCGCCCGGCGAGACTGAAACAATTTGTTCCGAAAAAGCTTTTGGAAATTAATTTCTCTCATGGCCTGGAATAAATTGTGCGTGAACCAACTAGAGTTACAGGTTCGTCGAAGCCATTATTACACCTCGTGTTCTCCCAAGACATAATCTTAGGACGCGGCATCAGACGCCGCTCTCTGTGTTAAGACGCACGCGAGCCACGTGCGATTGACGTCACCTGTCTACCGCTATTTATTGAAACGCGCAATAAATCATGTTCTGTTGCTGAGCGTCCGCCTCCGAGTCACGTCCATTACAGTTGGCGACAAGGACAGGCCGCGGACCAGCGCAGGCCCAAACAAGACGCGCAGTGCAATGCCAGTCAGCGGCATCGGGGAGTACCCTCTGGGTACAACTGCGTCGTGGGACGAATACGCGGAGCTTCTTGAAATGTACTGCGAAGCCAACAAGCTTTCAAAGGATGAAGAAAAGCGTGCAGTTTTCCTCAGCTCCTGCGGAGAAGAAACGTACAGTCTCGTCGTGACGTTGGTCAAACCCGAAAGGCCGACTGCTGCAGCCTACGAGAAGATCAAGAAAGCGGTCCGAGAACACGTGCATCTGTAACCATCAGTGCTGTACAGTAGATTTTTGTTTTGCAAGCGTAACCAAGCGCAAGGCGAAAGCGTCGCAGATTAGGTGACAGCGCTGAGAAGATTGGCTGAAAACTTCGGCTTCGGAGACGACAAGCTTCCCATGTGCGAGATGATGCGAGACCATTTCGTCTTCGGCATCAGCAACAAGGCGGTGCAGCAACGCCTACTGGCAGAAAAGGACCTGACATTCACTGTGGCGTACGACATGGCTGTGACAGTGGAAGCAACTCAATGACACCAACGAGAAATCAGGACACACAGCCTCAGCGACGCGAACAGGCAAAGAAGGAATAATCTGGTCTTCCGTGGCTTAGATGATCCATCCCCGAATGAGACAGCCGCCAAATCTGAAGAACTTTTTTAGAACTGTGCAACAGTAAGCTTGGTGTCACAGGCTTAAGTATTGAGCGTGCGCATCGCACAGGGACATACGCGGCAGGCAAACCGCGTCCAGTCATAGCTAAATTCACTTCTTATAAATACCGTCAATCGGTGCTTTCGAACGCTTACAAACTCAAAGGCACCAGTTGCAACCAGTGATGCCAATTTAGCGGATATTCCGCTAGATCTGGCGGATTTTATTTGATTCTGACGGGAAAAAATTTTGTCTAGCGGCTAGCGGATTTTGTGACGGGCCATTTTCATACATAGCGGATTTCTGGCGGATGCCTCACGCAGTGCACTGATTCAAAATCGTCGGAAGCATTGTCGAGAAAATTAGAATACCTAATCAGCGAAACGTACTACTGGTTGGCAAGATCCCCTGTTTCAAGGATAGTAGACGTGTGGGCCGAATTGAAGATGCATTTCGAGATGGCAAGGCGCACTGAAAAGTGCTACACGGCAGAAGTACTGTACGGTATGTACGAGAATCAGATCAATCTGGGGTACTTTCTGGCACTTTCTTTTTTTGAGACCGATTCTGACAGATGTTCAGAGGTTAACAAGGCATTCGAGGCAATAGATGTGGATCAAACAAAGCTGCCGAAAGACCTCACGACTTTGCTTTCAAGCTTGCTTCATAAAATCGTGATTCCGATAGAGAAGGTGGACGTTCAGATGTCCAGACGTGAGGACCACTTTAAACCCAAGCCATATCTGGGCTACTTCTTTGAGACGTACGTTGACAGCATGAAGGCTGAGAAGACCGGCGGGTTCTCTCTCGCAGATGAAGCTGGGATGCGAGAAAGATACGTAAGGTTTATTACCACGCTAGTTGATCAAATCCGGCAGCGACTTCTCTTCATCACAGTTCTCAAGAAAACATCCCTTTTGTCGGTCGAAAACACTTTTTGCGTCATGAAGGAGCCATTGATTCATCTGCTGGAAGCAATGCCAGTGCCCCTGGAATCAATCGCAACGTTGAAAACCAGTGGAGAAAAATCGCCGTGCTGCGCGGCGAAACATTGGAATTATGCTGCACCAACTAGCCCAACGCCCAACCTTAGTGAACGTTTGTAAGTTTTAGCCTCATCTATGACGAAGGTTGACGACAACCGTAGCACTGAAGCCTCTAGCAGTCTAGTTACAGTCTTTGGAAGACTCTTTTATATGTTAGTTCAGCTCTCATAGTTTTGGGGGTCCTTTAAGAATCATAAAGGCTTTTATCATACGAAATTTCACTGTTTCTTTTGATAAAATAAGTCTTAGCGGGAAATTTAGCGGATATGTTTTAGAATCTAGCGGAATCTGGCGGATTTCTTATTACTTTCTAGCGGATTTCTCACGCCCATCGATGGCAACACTGGTTGCAACATAAGTGAAGATTTTTCGCACTCGGTCAGGGAAAAAAAGAAAGCAGCTATGGGACTACGCGAAGTTGAACAAGCGGGATGGTGAGAAGGCAGTTTTAAAGTATGGTACGCTTAATCTACGGGGTGAACGCTTTCAGCTCGACCATTCAACGGGAGATGTAGTTCAGCTATGACCGTCGCGTAAGCGTACTATAGGGCTGCCTTTAAGGGTTTTATTGATAAATTGCCGGAGCATAAAGAATAAGATTGATAAATTTCAATGCCTATTACGTACTGTCCAACCCACAATTGTGTTGGGCACTGAGTCGTGGTTAGATTCTTCTGTTCTGGATTCCGAAATCTTCCCGACAAGCTACGACTGCTTTTGACGCGATAGAAACTCTCACGGTGGAGGTGTCTTTATTTTGGTGAAGAATAGTATACCTTGCGTTCACTTGCAGTGCGCACTTTCTGATGTCGAGGCAGTTTTTTCTAGGATGCGGCTGGCCAATGGAAAGGGCATGGTAATTGGCTCCTACTATCGCCCACCGAGCGCGTCGTATGAGGAGTTTACCAAGCTGTCCGATTTTCTTGAATGTTTAAAAAACGACCCTGTCTTGTTCGGAGGCGACTTTAACCTACCAGAAATGGACTGGTCATGCGAAATTCCCAGAAATACTGTTACTGGTTGTTTGTACTCCTCCTTCTTTGATCTAATGGACTCTCATGCATTTGAACAATACGTCTTTAGTGCGTCGCGTGATGATGGTACTGGCCATGTCTTGGACTTGTTATTGTGTAATGGGTCTGGTATTGTATCTGATGTCCATGCTATGCCTCGTTTCAGTGGCCATAACATTGTTGTAGCTGATATCAGTGTCAATAATTCATCTGTGGTGAGGAAACCACCGAGAAAGGTATTCTTGTACGGTAAAGGTGATTACCGTTCTATAAATCAGTCGTTAGATTCGTACTTCCCAACATTTGATACAATAGCGGATGATTTCAGCGTTGAGCAGTTGTGGGAAAACCTTAAAAGAAAGCTTTTTTTATCTCCGTGATAAGTTCGTTCCGGCGCGGATGCTTTCATCCAAACGTGATAGGGACTGTGGCGACACAATCTGCGCACAATACCGCGCAGCATCCACCTTGCTATCAGGCAGCCCGGCGTGACACGACCACACGCTTCACTGCAATCGGATAAGCCGCAGCGCCACCGTAGCGTCACCTAAAGCTTAGCTTACGTCACCAGCGGTGGCTACAAAACCAGGCTGCCAAGATTGGAAGCGCATCATTTTGTTCTACTACCTCTGTCGAGGGTAGCGTCAGAATGCTCTCCCGAAGCTGCTACTGTAGTTGAATAAATGCTCGTTACGTTTTCATGTTGGGATGCGTCTTTCCGTCGACACGGCATCCCACATCTGGTGACCCGGAAACCGAACTAACCGCACCGCCATGGCAGACTCAGAAGCCCTCACCGCTCTGCGCCAGCAAGTGCAACAGCTTCAACAGGAGCTGCAAACCCAGCAACAGCAGCATTCCCGCAACGCCTCCACAACCGAGGCCGTGCCTGCCGGCACCGCTGAGGACGTCAGAACTCCTACAGAAGGCATCCCACACGCTGCCTCCTGGCGTGTTGCTGTCAAGCTTCCGCCGTTTTGGGTGGACTCACCCGAGGTCTGGTTTGCCCAGGTCGAGGCCCAGTTCTCCCTGGCGCGCATCACGCAAGACCGGACCCGCTACGATTACGTCGTCGCCCACCTGGACGCAGGTTATGCGAACGAGGTCCGGGACATCCTCGCCAACCCACCAACGGCCAACCTCTATGAACACCTGAAGACTGCACTTATCCGCCGCCTGTCGCTCTCGGAAGAACAGAAGCTACGACAACTTCAGTCCGCAGTGCTTGCTGAGCGCAAACCTTCGCCGCTCCTGCGCCACATGCGTGCGCTCGCGTGCAACATGCAAGTGCAGGATTCCTGCCTGCGAGCGCTCTGGCTCCAACGACTCCCGCCACACGTCCAGGCAATCCTGCAGGCTCAGGTTAGGCTACGTCTCGACGAACTTGCGGAGATTGCTGATCGCGTCGTCGAGGCCTTCTTGCCGCAGTTGTCGTCCACCATCCAGGCTGTCGCCACACCGCTGAACACCACAGAGCTTGCGCGCCGTATCGACGACATCGATCGACAGCTCACCACCATTGAACAACACCTGGATGAACGTCTTCTGATGCAACAGCGCCGCCACTTGCAAAGCCGCGACCGTAACACCACTTCATCGCGGCAACCTGATAACAACGGCCCGTGTTACTACCACCGACGCTTCGGGGACAGAGCCCGGCAATGTCGACCACCCTGTTCCGTGGGACATGCGGAAAACGCCAGCAGCAGCTCGTAGAGACGGCCACGAGCTGCCAACCCGAAGGCCGTCGCATCTTCGTCACCGACCAAATCACGAAGCAGCGTTTCCTTGTCGACAGCGGTTCCGACATTTGCTGCTACCCGCGATCCCATCTTAAAGGTCCTCGTCCGCCTACGTCTTTCGAGCTCAGTGCGGCAAACCGCTCTACAATCAAGACGTACGGCTCGCTCCGCCTGCTCATCCAGCTCAGACACTTACGCCACAACCTTCACTGGAACTTTGTCATCGCCGACGTCACTGAGCCAATCATCGGCTCAGATTTTCTGGCTCACTACAACCTCCTTCCGGACTGCCGCAACGACCGCCTCATCGACGCGACAACGGGACATTCCACACCAGGCCAGCGAACGACCGCCCAACAGCCAAGCATCAAGGCACTCAGTGTTGACAATCACTCGCCGTACCACGCCATCCTCGCCGAATTCCCCGGATTGACGCGCCCCAGCGGACTGCCACGCAAAGTGCAGCTCACCACCGTGCACTACATCCGGACCACTTCAGGCCCCCCGGTTTTCTGCCGCGCCCGTCGCCTTGCCCCGGACCGCATGCGCATAGCCAAAGCAGAGTTCGAGGCCATGGTCCGCGAAGGAATCGCCCGCCGCTCTGACAGTCCATGGGCTTCACCACTCCACCTTGTTCCGAAGAAGACCGAAGGCTGGCGGCCCTGTGGGGACTACCGTGCCCTCAACGCGCGCACCATCCCAGACAGGTACCCCGTCCACCACATACAAGACTTCGCCCATCGTCTTCATGGCTGCCACGTGTTCTCCGTGCTGGACCTGGTGAAGGCCTACACACAGATACCCGTCAATCCGGATGACATCCCGAAAACGGCGATCATCACTCCCTTTGGCTTGTTCGAGTTTCCCTTTCATGAGCTTCGGCCTGAGGAACGCTGGACAAACCTTTCAGCGCTTCATCGACGAAGTTGTCTGCGGCCTCGACTTCTGCTTCGTTTACCTTGACCACATACTGGTATTTTCCCGCGACGCCGAAGAGCACCACAGGCACTTCCGTCTGCTGTTCCAACGCCTCGATGACCACGGTCTACTCGTCAATATCGAAAAAAGCACGCTAGGCGCCGCCGCCGTCCGCTTCTTCGGCCACGAAGTTTCATCTGAGGGAACTCGGCCCTTGCCCCAACGCATCTCGGACCTGCAGAATTACCCTCAACCCACCACCGCTAAAGATCTTCACCGTTTCCTCGGCATGCTGAACTTTTACAGACGTTTCTCGCCACACGCAGCCGACTACCAGGCTCCCCTCCATGATGCTTTGGCTGGGCTACGAGGAAACCAACCCGTCAAGTGGACACCGACGTTAGCGAAAACTTTCGAAGAATGCAAAGCCGCCCTCTGCACCGCCACGCTCCTCACCCGTCCCGTGCCAGACGCTCCCTTGGGACTCTTCGCGGACGCATCTAGCTTCGCCATCGGCGCCGCCATCATGCAACGCGTGGACAACACCTGGCATCCCTTGGCGTTCTTCTCGCAACTGGGAAAACGACCCCTTCAACCGCCAGTTCCACTGACGAAACCACGACCACTGCCCCGACAAATTTGCCAGCCTACTACAGAGAACTTCTGGCGATATACGAAGCAGTGCAACACTTTCGCCATATTCTCGAAGCACAGAACTGCACCATTATATACCGACCACAAGCCTCTTACCTACGCCTTTTCTCAACGTCGCGACAAACTCCCGCCTGTACAGCAGAACCAACTCTCGTTCATTGCGCAGTTCACCACCGACATCCAACATGTCAGCGGGAAGGACAACGTAGTCGCCGACGCGCTTTCACGCGTAGCAGCCATCAGCTCGGTGCAGATAACGGCGGACGTCCTTGCCGAGGCTCAGACTACGGACGCCGAACTGCAGGAACTTCTCAAGGGCGGGTCCTCGCTTCAGCTACAACAGGTCCCCATTCCAGGGTCGACAACCCCTATCCACTGCGACATGTCGACAGGACGAAGCAGGCCTTTCGTGCCCCTGGCCCACCGCCGTGGTCTTTTTGACCAGCTTCACAACCTCAGCCATCCCGGCATACGCGCCTCTACACGTCTCGTGGCTGACCGCTACGTCTGGCCCTCCGTGCAGCGCGCCGCAACTGGGCGCGCTCCTGCATTCAATGTCAACGCGCTAAAGTCACCAGGCACGTCACGTCACCACTCGGAACATTCCCTCAGCCCTCTGGTCGGTTTGAGCACGTCCACCTCGACATCATAGGACCCTTTCCCCCGGCTGGACCATATCGCTACTGCCTCACCGCCATCGACCGGTACACTCGATGGCCCGAGGCATGGCCCCTCGAGGGAATCACCGCGGAAGACGTCGCCTCGGCCTTCTTCACCGGCTGGATTGCTCATTTCGGCGCCCCCCCGCCGCGTAACCACCGACCAAGGACGACAGTTCGAATCGCACCTTTTCAGGCTCCTCGGGCTGACCATCGGTTTTGAACGCTTCAGAACCACCAGTTACCACCCCTGCACCAACGGAATGGTCGAGCGTTTCCACCGACAGTTCAAAGCAGCCATTATGTGCCACCCTGACTCAACCTGGCTCGAGGCCATCCCAGCCGTCATCCTCGGTCTTCGCGCCACCTTCAAGCCGGACACCCACGCTAGCCCAGCAGAGCTCGTCTACGGGGAACCGCTCCGCCTCCCAGGTGATTTTCTCACTGCGCTGCCTTCCAACAACGCGCCGGCAGACCCCACCGACTTCGTCGCCCGGCTCCGACGCACCATCGCCGTCCTTCGCCCGTCACCTGCAGCTCACCAGTGTAAGCCCGCACCTTTCGTCTTCAAGGAGCTTGCAGCGTGCACGCATGCTTTCCTCCGCGACGACACCGGCCGCAGGCCCTTCCAGCCACCGTACAGTGGACCCCACCTGGTCGTTCATCGCGACGACAAAAACTTCACCCTGCGCATGAACGGGAACGAAGTTCGTGTTTCAATTGACCGGCTGAAGCCAGCATTCATCGCTTCTGACGAACCAGGCAACACCAGTACACCTAAAGGCGCCCATTTCCAAACCTTGACATCGCAGCCTGCTGCTAGTGTCACTACACGCTCTGGACGTCGCGTGCGACCTACAGACTTCTACAAGCCGTGATGGCTCTCCACTCCGCGGGGGGGGGGGGGGTGATGTGGCGACACAATCTGCGCACAATACCGCGCAGCATCGACCTTGCTATCAGGCAGCCCGGCGTGACACGACCACACGCTTCACTGCAATCGGATAAGCCGCAGCGCCACCGTAGCGTCACCCCAAGCTTAGCTTACGTCACCAGCGGTGGCTACAAAACCAGGCTGCGAAGATTGGAAGCGCATCATTTTGTTCTACTACCTCTGTCGAGCGTACCGTCAGAATGCTCTCCCGAAGCTGCTACTGTAGTTGAATAAATGCTCGTTACGTTTTCATGTTGGGGTGCGTCTTTCCGTCGACACGGCATCCTACAGGACACACCATGGTTTAATCAGCAACTGCGCCTCTCGCTGCGCAGGGTGCGGAGGGCGTACTTAAAGTATAAAAAACACAGGTCCCCGGTAAACTTATCAGAACTAAAGAGGCTGAAGTTTGATTTCGAGAATTTTACGAAATCGACTAAGAAAAGCTATTCGCGCAGCTTGGGGAACGGTTGGTAAAAGATACGAAAGAATTTTGGAAGTATATCCGGCGTAATGGTCAGAACGATGACACCGTTCCTCCTCTTGAGTACTTAGGCACTGTTATCGATGATGACAAGCGCAAAGTTGAAGTATTTAGCAGTTACTTTTGTTGTGTATTTAATCTAATCTGCGTCTCTTCTTTTAGTTATTATGCTTGAACGTGGACGAAGGAAAATAAGTATGGCGGAGTGTCATATGGAATTACAAGTCACTTTTCCGGTCTAATGAGGCATATAGAACTATCGCCTTAATGCGAATGATTTTATATGAAGTACACCGTTTCATTGTGGTAGATACACCTTTGTTCGCGTAATCTAGATGTCCACGTTCCTGCATCAACTCGCCATGTTTCAAAAGCGGCATAATCCAAGGAATAACGGGGCCGCTGGTGAGGCGCACAGAAACCACAGTGGCGCAATGCCGATCTGGGCTGTGGTGATGTGCTTCTTTCTCGTCTACGTCGCTGGTTTTTCCCAATGTTGACCCAACAAACACAAGCGTTCAATGCTAGTATGGTCGAGCTGCGCGCAAGCGAAATGCTTTATGTATCACGAAGATAAAGTGCAGTACAAAGCAATGATCATTATGTGAAGCGGACGTGCGTGAGTGCCTACGAGTGTTAGTACACGTGAGTACGAACGTGAGTGAGAGCCTATGAGTGTGAGTGGGCTTTAGTGTGAACTTGAGTAAGCATCAGTGGGTGTGAGTGGGCGTGAGTATGAACGCGAGTGCGAGCACACGTGAGTGTCAACGTGAGTCATGTTTGAAAAAAGCTCGAAAAGAACACCTCACGCAGGCACGACGGAGACAGGACGACGCGCTTGAACGTGAGTGAGTGCCTACGAGTGCGAGTACACGTGAGTACGGACCTTAGTGAGTCCTTATGAGTGTGAGTAGGCGTGAGTATGAACGTGAGTGAGTGCCTATCAGTGTGACTACGCGTGAGTACAAGCTTGAGTGAGCGCCTATGAGTGTGAGTAGGCGTGAGTACGAGCGTGAGTGCCTATGACTGTGAGCAGGCGTGAGTATGAACGTGCGTGCTTATGAGTGTGAGGTGTGGTACGACAGTGAGTGCCTGTAAGTGTGAGTAGGTGTGAGTATGAGAGTGAGTGCCTATGAGTGTGAGTAGGCGTGAGTATTAACATGAGTAATTGCCTACGAGCAAGTATATACGTGAGTGAGTATGAACGTGAGTGAGTGCCTATGAGTGTAAGTAGGCCTGAGTATAAACGTGAGTGAGTGCTTATGTTTGTGAGTAGGCGTGAGTATGAATGTGAGAGAGCGCCTAGTGTGAGTAGTCGTGAGTGTGAACGTGAGTAAGTACTCATGAGTGTGAGTAGGCGTGAGTGTGAACGTGAGGAAGTACTCATGAGTGTGAGTAGGCGTGAGTATGAACGTGAGTGAGTGCTCATGTGTGTGAATAGGCGTGAGTATGAACGTGAGTGAGGGCCTATGAGTATGAACATGAGTGAGTGCTTATCAGTGTGAGTAGTCATGTGTGTGAACGTGAGTGCCTCTGAGTGTCAGCGGAAGTGAGTGTGAACGTGAGTGAGTACTCATGAGTGTGAGCGGACGTGAGTGTGAACGTGAGTGAGCGCCTAAGAGTGTGAGTAGGCGTGAGTATGAACGTGAGTAAGTGCCTACGTGTGTGAGTAGTCGTGAGTGTGAACGTGAGTATGTACTCATGAGTGTGAGCGGACGTGAGTGTGAACGTCAGTGAGTGCGAAGGCTGAAAAAATTGTGGTGAGTGAGTTTGAGTGAGTACTCCCTTAAAGTGCCGACCTATGATTAGTAGAGGCCGCATTTTTAGGCACTAAAAATCGTGTTTTAGGCGCCAAAAATATAGGCAGGAAAAACACAGTTTTAGGCCCCCAAAATCGTAAATATAGGCACAATAAATTTTTACAAAGACTCAAATTTTTGAATAAGGACGTGCGCGACCTGGTCTACGACAGGAAAGCAAACAAATGTTATATTTTATGATTGTACAAAGGCGTTAATGATTTAACATAGCCATGCAATGGTCCCTTTTCGGGCACGGCTTCCAAAACACGGTATCTCCTTTTATTGTCCAGAATGGTAAGTGTCCACCATCAAATAAACACCCTCCTGGGTCTGCTTGTTTTCGGCATGGCTGGGAAGGGCAGCACAGGATTCAATAGCCAGACCGCTAAAAGGTCAGAAGGGTCTGTTAGCCTCGTATTGGCCGGGTCTAATAGCGCAGGGTCAATTTTTCCTCTTTGTGTGAACACCATAAAGGGCCCCTTACCAGGTTTGAGCGTTTCGAGCTAGACGTGTAATGCATGCACTGCGCTAACGATCACGTCTGCCAAGATTTGCAACGCTACGCTCTCCTGAAGGAGGTGAAATGTCAGACTGAATGCCTTGCGCCCTTTATCCCACGGGCGCGCGCACCAATGTGGGGGGAGGTGAAGTTCAACAAGGAATAGTCCTGTGTATGTCACAGTAGTATACATGAAACTGCGAGAATTGTTCGAGGCTACATGTGTAATTTGTGCAATCTGTTGCTTGAATAGAAGAATGAAAGTTAATAGAAATATTAAAACATACAAACGGAATGTCTGCACGTTTTTCTTGAGTTTTTTCTTTGAATCGAGAGCGATGCGAGACTTAGCTGCCTATATTTCTTTTGTGCTCGTGTTCTCGCCGTTCCCGCGTCGTGCCGGCGAGAGCCCTGACAACGCTTAGCATGTTTTTGGTGCATCCTCCTTTACAGCAGTTCCAGCTGTGTGATGCGCTGTGTCGTGGTAAGCATACAGGATCCATGCCAGCCTCTCCAAACGCATAGACGGATCCATCCCACAGAAACAGGCAGTACACTAAGAGCGAACGCCGAAACGATACAACACCGCTTGTGCGCACGACCTGGCTTCGGCATGTCATTTGCACATAGTGTAATCTTGCGTGTGCATGGCGTGTTGATGCGTCAACGTCGTGTGATCTTCCGGCTCCGAGTTTCTCTGATACCGAAGAGGGCAGGGAAGGAATTCGGCTTGCGAGTGGCAAAGGTTTCAAGCTCACCTACCGGCATCATGCTTTCGCGGCTCGTAATGAACCAATTAAAAAGTTCTTGCGGTACAAAGCTCTTCATTGGGCACGCGAACACTTCCAGTATCTGACTAAAATTTCTCATGTGACGTGGTGAAGCGCCCTTTAAGAGTAAATTACAAACGAAACAAAAGCCATGTGCACATCTGATTTTTTTTTACCTACTTTCTACTTTCCCCTGACGGCACTTCATGGTTTCGCATTCGCTCTCCATATTCCTGCTGCTGAGCACAGGCACCTCGTGTTTTCTGCCCCCCACCACGCCCAAGTCTTAAGGAGGTGCTTCAATTGCATGGGAACACTGGACTGGAAAACCGGCGGTAAAAGCCGCCCGCCACGTCCTCGGCCATAGACGCCACTCTCTTCTTCCCCTCTCCTCTTCCCGCCCTTATTTTCCTCTCCCCATTCCCCTGTACACACTGGGACGTGCTCCCATTTAGGGTTGCAGAAATAGCGTCTTTTCCTCTCCCCTGCTCCAACCGCTCGCGCCATGTCAGTGCGGTGGCGTAAGATGGCCGGCGCGTCCCATTTCACTGCTGCTACCGGTTGCTTCCCGGATGTTTCTTGAACTAGAGAACTGGGTTGGTGCACCCCATAAAGTTCCGAAACGTCAATTTTGCCCGGTAACATGAATTACGGTCTCAAACTGTACTCGAAAGCAAAATTTGAGGCTAAATAGCGTTCATATAGGCACCAATTTTGAAAATAGGCATTTATGGGCACTTATAGACATTTAGGCACAAACCCCAAGAATAGGCATTTATAGACACTATAAAAACACCATAAAAGCCCTCCTTTACCCCTAATTCATGCTCATATATCAAAGTGGTACGATAGGAACGCAAGGAAAAAAATAGGAATTTGCCTATAATCCGGTCTCTAATGATTAGTGGTGAACAAACAAAGCAGTACTCTCCTTGGAAGAACTTGGTTTAAAGCCTTAGGAATTAAAATTCAAGGCATAAAGAAAATATCTGATGAGTCAGAAAGGCTTCAGCGTTTTCAAGAGGTCTTTGCGAATGATCTTCCAGGATCTACTCAAGACCCAGTGCATAAATTGATCTAAAAATGAAGCACAGCCAGTGTTTTTGAGGAGCAGAACAGTACCGTTTGCCCTTCTAGATGACGTGGCAGCAGAGATAGACAGACTTGTTAAGCAAGGCCTGTGGGAGCCAGTACAGTCCTCTACATGAGCAACCCTCATCGTAGTCGTAAGAACGCGCAGTGTTTCCGTACGCTTATGTGGTGATTATCGCAGCATGGTGAACAAGGCCGTTCAAAGTAGCGTCTATTCCTTGCCCACAACCATGGTGTAAGATGTACCACAACTGATGAAATGCTAGCAACGCTAGGGCCAAGCAAATTGTTCACGAAGTTGGATTTGGCTCAGGCCTATCAACAGCTTGTTGTGGATGATGCATCAGCATAGGTCCTCACTGCAAACACCATGAAAGGCTTATTTAAATTGCGCAGGCTGCCTTTAGGCATTTGAGTAGCGCCGTGGTTGTTTCAGCGCACCATGGATACGCTGTTGGCAGGAGTACCAGGAGTCAAATGCTATCTCGATGATATCTTAATACCAGGAGACACGCCAGAACAGCACGCAGAACGCCTAGTGGCAGTGCTCACCCGGCTACAGAACGCACGTCTGCGGGTGAACAAAGAAAAATGCGAATTCCTCAAGACGAGCATTGAGTTTTAAATGCGAATGCATTTCTTAGTCGGGCTATGTCAGGCATCCGACGGTAGCGTTGTCCGGCGTTGTCCGCGGGGAGGATAGGTTGAGGAGGTGTCCGCGCGCCGGCAGGTGTTATCTCTCCGCTCTCACTCCCTCTCCCATAGCAACAGCTGCGGGCGCGCGCTTATCCTCGCCCCTAGCAACCGCCGGAGGTGGTGCGGGCGGAGTAAGGAGAGTGAGTGGAGAGGAGGAGCGCGCTCTGGTGCGTGAGGGCGCTCGCATCGCGGGAGCTCGGCGGAGCTCCCGCGATAAAAAAAATGAAAAAATAAAAATTAAAAAAAAATAAAAAAAAACAGGCGCTGCGCCGTGCTCCCGACCGGGCTGCAGAAATTAGGCGCCTTTTCCTTCTTCGAACCACAACCACCATATATAAATGGAGTGAAGCGCGCGCGAAATGCATTCGCATTTCCTCACGATTCCCTTCGGGGAGGTGGGGGGCATTTTTTGGGTCATGTTATTGATGCTACGGGCATTATTCCTTCTACAAGCAAAGTGGACGCGATCCGGAACGCACCGACGCCGTCATCAAAGAAAGAACTGCAATCGTTCCTTGGGCTCATTAATTTTTATAGCCGATTTCTAAAAGGAAAGGCAGAAGTCGCGGAACCATTTCACCGCTTGTTGGACAAAGACAGTGCTTGGAGCTGGAATAGCCAACATGAGCGAGCGTTTGTTGCACTAAAGAACTTGTTATCGTCAGACGCAGTTCTTATTTCGTACGACCCGAAGCAACCAATTGTACTGTCGTGCGACGCATCACCTGTTGGAATTGGAGCCGTGCTGGCTCACCGGGGTGCAGATGGCACAGAACACCCAACAGCATACGCTTCTAAAACGCTGGATTCAAGCCAGCGAAAGTATGCTCAGATTGACAAGGAGGGCTTAGCCATCGTGTATGGCGTAAAGAAGTTCCACCAGGATTTGGCTGGACGTAGCTTCATTATTACGACTGATCACCAGCCTCTGCTGGGATTGTTCAGTAGAGAGAAACGCATTTCAGAAGTGGTTTCCCCAAGAATGCTTCGTTGGATTCTACTTTTGGCTGCATATCACTACACCGTGAAATATCGGTCAGGTTCCCGCAACAGCAACGCTGACGCGTTAAGCCGACTTCTATTACCGGGACGCGAGGACGAGACGCAACCACCGGGTGACCTGTTGCTATTGGACGCTGTGGAATATCCACCCTTGCAAGCGTCTGACATCGCGGAACTTACGAAGAGGGACCACATTTTGTCGACGGTGAAGAATTACGGTCTCTCTGGTTGGCCGACAAAGTTGGAGAACGATCTTGCGGCTTTTGCAACAAGGAAGAATGAGTTATCTCTGCATAAAGATTGCATCCCCTGGGGAAATCTAGTGGTGATACCTCAAGCAGCAAGAAAGGATGTTCTTCGCTTGTTGCATGCAAATCATCCTGGAATGACAGCCATGGAGAATCAAGCAAGATCGCTAATATGGTGGCCAAAAATGGACAAGGAAAGCGAGGATTTTGTGCGGCATTGTGACAGACGCCAAGTGAACCGTCAAAGCGATCCTAAAGCACCAGTTCACTTCTGGGTTAAGCCAGATCAGCCTTGGAGCCGGTTGCACACCGACTTTGCGGGACCAGTACAAGGCGAAGTTTTTCTCGTCGTGGTGGACGCATTTTCCAATTGGGCGGAAGTGAAGATTATGCCGTCCATGAAGACTTCGGCCGTAATCTCAGCTCTACGTGCACTGTTTGCCACTCACAGTGTTCCAGATGTTATCGTTTCCGACAACGGAACCGCATTCACGAGTGAGGAGATGCAAGCGTTCCTCAAGCGTAACGGCATCCGGTCAGTATTTACAGCGCCTTATCACCCAGCCAGTAATGGAAGTGCAGAAAGAATGGTGAGCGAAGTCAAAGAAGTGTTGAAAAAACAGCCTGGAAATGACACCTAGTGCAAGATATCCCGTTTCTTATTCAAACAGCATACCACCCAACATTCAGTGACTGGGAAGAGCCCGGCGGAGGTGATGATGGGTTGAAAATTACGCTCAGTTATAGAAAAGCTGCATGCGGTCCGTGAGCAAAATACCTCTGACATCGCCGTGAAAGGATTTGACATAGGGGATTCGGTCTATGCCCGAAGCTTCGCTGCGGGACCTCGATGGAAGTTGGCTGAAGTTGTCGAAGTAAAGGGTCCAGTCTCTTATCTGGTTCGGATGGCCAATGGAGACGTGCACCACCGGCATCGCAACCACTTCCGGCTTCGTTCGGTGCAAGCACCTGTCAACGTGGAGCCTGGCGTCATCAGCCCAAGTCCTACGCCCGAGGGACCCGAGCTGAGAAGATCTACACGAACTCGTAGACCAGTCCTTCGCTTTGGCTCCAGTGTTTAGAGACGAAGTGCTTTATTTAAACTTAAAAGGGAGGAATGTTAGGACGCGGCATCAGACGCCGCTCTCTGTGTTAAGACGCACTCGAGCCACGTGCGATTGACGTCACCTGTCTACCGCTATTTATTGAAACGTGCAATAA
Source organism: Rhipicephalus appendiculatus (assembly GCA_030522465.1). Taxonomy (NCBI): domain Eukaryota; kingdom Metazoa; phylum Arthropoda; class Arachnida; order Ixodida; family Ixodidae; genus Rhipicephalus; species Rhipicephalus appendiculatus. Next base: position 887 of record JALIZH010023833.1, on the reverse strand, counting down.
ATGTTTTGTTCTATTGCTGAGCGTCTGCCTCCGAGTCACGTCATTACAATAACAGACTATGTTCTGAATACTTTAGATGGAATATCCGACATAAATTGTTGTCCTGAGTCACCAAGACTATTGCATGCAGTTTACAGAGACCGTTGCTTCCGGTAAAAGTAACAGGCTTCAAAAGGACCAATGACACTGGCATCTTAGATTTTTTAGAACTGCAGCTTAAGGATATCGAGCAAGCGGCTCATTTCGAATCTTTTGAGCAATGATGGCAGATAATTTAAAGGCAACGTCGTTACTTGCGTTGATTGCTGCGTTCCTACTCGTATTAAGAAAACGCGTAAGCGAAATCCCTGGACAACACGCTGCATTATCTATATGAAAAGGCAAATTAAAAGGCTCAGAAAAAGGACAGAGAGAGCGATGGAAGTTGTAGGTATAAAAATCAAGTCGAAAGATGCCCTGATGAATTCACAAAAGTTGTTTGTTCAAACGCTTGTCAACTTCCTTATAAGTTCGCCAGGCAAATTTTGGCGTTACTTAAGTGAAAGAAAGGGAAGAATTCAGCAGATCGATCACTAGGGGCGTATCCTGACAAAAGTTGAAGGCTTAGCCGATACTTTTAATCATTTCTTTCTGCCTGTTTTCACACTAGACCAGGGAGATAAGATTGGGGCATCCGTCAGTACCGATGAAACAACCGCAATGGAGCCCTTTATTATCAGCCGTGAAGGTATTCTCCAGTTACTGCTTGAGCTCGACAGGAGAAAGGAAGCGGTCCGGATAATCTACCAACAAAGGTTCTAAAGAGATATGCCGAATGGGTTTCGTTTTGTTTAGAAATACTATTTATAAAATCGGTTAAGACGCGATCACTCCCGCAAGATAGCGCA
>JALIZH010023832.1:0-43698 GCA_030522465.1 Rhipicephalus appendiculatus | reverse complement strand
GACACCACGACGACGACCAAGGGTACTGTGAAAGGAAAGTGTGAGATATAAAAGACTCGTTTGTAAAGCCTCCAGAGTGTGTAACCGTGGCGTAGTCTTTATAGGATTTTAATGCGATAGCGCTAAAGAGCTCGTTTCGCAGAAATTCCGGCATCGGCGTCGGCGTCCTTGATTGTGAGCGAAAAATCACCATCTTGCCCGAGAGCGAAAAATCGAGAAAGATGCAAATAAAACAAATAATATTTCCGGGTACGAGTGACCTGCTTGCCACGCAGACCCAGGCTTGGGTTCGATCCTCACTCGAACCCGAGCCTCACCCAGGCAGGTGTGTGGTAGAACACCTGCTTGCCACCCAGGCGGCCTGGGTTCCATCCTCACTCGTAAAAAACTGGGCGAGTTGGTTGTACTTTATTGTTAAAAGCAGCGCAAAAAGACGAAACACAAGATGAAGGAGGACACAGGACAAGCGCGTTCAGCGCTTGTCCTGTGTCCTCCTTCATCTTGTGTTTCGTCTTTTTGCGCTGATTTTAACAATGAAGTACATCCACACTCGAACGCGAAAAATTTTTATTATTTATTTGTTTTGCATCTTTCTCGATTTTTCGGTCGCGGACAAGATGATGATTTCTCGCTCACAACAAATGACGCCGACGCCGACGCCAACACCGAAGCCGACGCCGGAATTTCTGCGAAACGAGCTCGTTAACGCTATCGCGTTAATAACTTTCATGTTTTACAAACACACGCGTCCTGTATACAGGCGGCACAATACAACATGTTATACCGCAGTAATATTGCGTGGTACAAGCGTACATTGCCATCGGGCATCAGAACATGTGAATATCACAAGGATATGGTTGGTTTAAAGCCAGCCACCCATTACAAAAGGCACACAAGTTACTGCGCGTATTCCCTTAAGGCCCCGTGTGGGTACATAGCAAGTTCGAAAATATTTCACGCGCATAATTGCTCGTGGTTTAAAGCGTACTGCCCATAACCTAGTGTGCACTAAGTAATTGAAGTACGCAGTAGGGAGAGGATATCGCCATCGCGTTCAACTGCCATAGGCGGAGCATAATGGCCCCCCAATTTTTTTTCGTGCCACAATCGAAAGATAATTGTATAAAGACATTTGTGACGTTGTACTGCCTGTACCGCTGTATAGAACAATGTACCCTGCTGGTCAAAGAAGAAGTGTACTAAAAAGGGTTAAGAGAATGATGGTACTTGTAGGAATGAAAACTTTCTTTAATTTCCTTCAATACCCCATACCACATACAAAGCTAGAACGCGCGCAAGCGGCAGCTTTTCGCATGCTACAAACGAGATCGTACCCATCACGGGACATGCTCTGGCAATGTCCCGCGTTACCCTCAGGGACCTCTCACCAGTGAGTCCGACTGGGAAGAGGCACTCAGGAGCTCTGAGCTCCACCACCAACTAAAGGCATTCCAGAGGGCCCAAGAACTGGCGGAACGCCTCCACGTTCCCGCCCCGACTCGGGCGTCGCCTACGGTAGCGGCTGCAAGGGTGTCCCTCATGGATCGCCCGGCAGCTTAAGCTCCTCAGGACCTTTCAATAAAGTTCTTGACTGACTGACTGACTTCATAATAGACAGTGTGGTAAATCCCCCCTTGTGGGTATGAGCCAGTTTCGCTTAGGCGACAGAACAAAATAAAAACTGCATGCAGGAGCGCTTCCAGTCAAACCCTGGCTGTAGGAAAAGGGCATGTTTGTGCCATGGGGAACCGACTGCTAAATATGCAGAAAATTTGAAACAATAGACCATATGTTCCTTGGACTGCTGGGACACCTTGTTTTTCTGGCACGTGTCATGAAAAAAAGATTACCCTCAGAACCCCCTGGTAGTCGGTATCTTCAGTTATCAGTGATTGCAATTATTTAAAACTTTTTTGAAAGACAGTACTCACATGCGCGATAGAGAGAACACTTTATTGAAAGAAAGGAAACGCTATTTCGGTTTCACCAAAAGAAGCAAGGCTACACGAGACATCTTTATTGTGAGCGAGATGAACAAGAGGCAACGCCCGTACGTTGCCGGCTGTTTTTGATGATGATCATGATGACCTATATGTAGACTCACACCCACTCTGGGAGTTTGGCCGAGAAACGAATTAGTTATAGATAAAAGCGATCACATATGAATTGCATGACTAAAGAATAATAGAATAGTTAGAATAAATTAATGATGCTAATAAGAGATTTGGGATGAAAACCACCCTGCTTCAATTTAAAAAAAATTCAACAGCGGAACAGATATGCCGGTGACAATGACATAATGACGAGGCTCCAAAAGAGAGAATATTAGACTTATGAAATCCAATCTAATTCAATTAAAACCACTTTCACAATGTTTTTCCTCAGTAAATTGAAGCGGTTGCATGATAAAAAATAATTTTCGATTGTGTGCCCCTTGTTACAGAACGAGCAAAGAGGGGAAGGAGCCAGACGAGCTCTATGCATATAATAGAGTAGAGTAGAGTAGATCCTTTGGACCGTGGCACACACCCACGCTGGGGGATTGGCCAAGAACCGGATAGTTTAGCAAGAAATTCTTGAATATTAGGTTAGATGTTTATTTAAAGATGAAAAGAGAATTAATTAATCAAAAATTGCAAATATTGTTAATATATGAATAAAATTACTGAAATAAATGTTGATGCCAGCAATTTGATTAAAAACAAGGAGTTTAGAAAATAAGGAAGGCGGATAAATTTATTATAAAAATTTAGTTTTGGAACGCGACCGCGTACTTTTGTAAAAATAACTTCCTCTTTTTGTGCTGAACATAAATTCCTACTACGCCAAGGGAACAAGAGGTGTCGATATTCGCTTAGATAAGTGATTGATATTTAACCAGTCTTGAATTATGACACGCCTTCTAAATCTGTCATGAATTGTGAGTGCTGATGGGGGAATAATTGAGAGTATCCGACCACTGAGAGCGGCTTTCGCCAGAGTGTCCGCCATTTCATTCATTTTTATTCCTTTGTGGCCCGGCACACCGGTTAATCGGAATAAAGTTGCATGGGTCGGAACCAGGAAAGGATAATTGATAATTGAGCATCACTATTAGTAACGAGTGCTGAGCACAAAAATAAAAGAGTCTGTATTTGTGGCCACATTTGACATTGATGGGCTGAGCTTTATTAAAGCCATCGTCACCGCTAGAAATACCGCCGAAATTACTGATTACAAATCAGGAAGTCGTAATGAGAATGAGCAATTGATGGATTTTTCTTCGTATTGTGAGGCATCTGTAGCTGTGATATTTGTCATATTTATCCCCTCTAAATGCCTTCGTAAAACACTGTTTAATATCTGGTTAGCAAATGTTTTGCATGATTTGGATATACTATACCGTCAAAAATGATTTCAGGGTTCTGTCTTTCATTGTCAATGGAAGGAACTTCGGTCAGTTTAACACCTAATGGTCCAACAGGGGCTTGTACGTAGCCCGCCTGGGGTGTCTGAAACCGAGGCCGATGAGACAGAGAAAAATAACTCTTGCTGACATATGAAAATAATTTTTACTTTTATAGGATACTCAAAAATCTTTAGGAATGTTTGTACCGTTAGCATCCTAGGTCTGCACAAAGGAGAGGGCAATCTTGCCTCTAAGTATTCTCATATCGTCTTTCTCTTCTTCCCGCATGCTGCCCGTGTGCCCGAAGCCCAGCGCCGTTCTTGGTCATCACATTATGAATAACTTCCCGTGAACTAGTGCAGCGAGAGGTCCATGCACCCGCCACGTCCGTAGCTCAAGCATCTGCCCCATAAATATTGAGGTAGCGTATGAACGCTAGTGTGTTTAAATTTGTTGAGTACACGTGAGTATAACTGTGAGTCGACGTAATTAAGCTGATCATTGCAAAATTTAGACACGATACACAAAGAAAGACGAGAACCGGCGCACTGTAACTTGTCTAATTTTTTGTGTTGAGCAGTTTAATAATGGAATACCAGCTTGCCCAATCTCACACTTAACTTCAGTCGACGTAAGGCTGGCAGTACTTCAAAAGCTGAGCAGATAGCACCATAGGTCGATTAAAAAAAACTTGTGCGCACTAATACACACGCAAGGAATATATTTCCGCTTGGGGCTCACTCGGACTGAGATTTTCCAAACTTTTCATGAGCCGGAGTGACTCGAACACAAACTCACTAAAAGATTACTCACCCGGACTCACTGAGCCCAGACTCACGGCCCAATCTCAGCCTGAGTGAGTTTGAGTCTTCTCATGAATAAGTTTGTCGACCTATGTCGACGACTGCTTCACTTAACATATATTCGCACTGTGCGTGGGATCTCAGGGGTGGAACAGCTGCGCCATTTGCGCCATTGGGCGCCAAACTTGTTTACCTGCGCCATCCTGCGCCGAACCACCCCTGTTGCGCCAAACTCGCTTATCAGCGCCGTACTGCGCCGTAGCACCCGAATTTAGCCGCAAGGTGTGACAGTCATCAAGACCCGTGCCCGAAAACGCAGCTGAATTGTGTTTTCGGTTTCATCGGAATGGTTATAGTTTCGGTTTCGTCACGGCAGTGATCGCTCAAGCAGAAGCTGTGAACTTTGATCGTAAGGGTTCGGTCGCGATCGCTGGCGCGCGCGCGCTATCTCGGCAGGCATCAGCGCGTATAGCTCGTAAACCCTTCTACGTGATGTGCTCTCAACGCGAAGAGACTGCGAAAAGAGCATCTCAATTACGCGATATCGTATCCAAGTGCTGCCAGCATTACTTCGTATTACATTAGAACTTATTGCAATCGCATTCATTGCTTCACCCTTGCGGTGAACTGATTTTTTTATAGCTTCATGGCAGTGTCCAGAAAAGAAACGAAGGATGACGGCAACAGTGCTCAAAAGAAGTGGGGTGGTGTCCGTTTTCCTGGGACAGCCCTAGCGAAGACAGGTGCACAGGGTTGCTCTTCGAGGCTCCGAGCACACGCGAGTATTCTCGTTCATTTCTCCGCTTTGCTCCGTTATACGGCGCTTGTCAACTCGGTGGTTGACACTCGCGCGTTCAAGTTAAAGATATATGGGCGGCTATACATAGCTAAAGAAGTCACAGTTACACCGCAAGGGGTAAGAAATGAATGTGATAGCAACAAATTGTAATATACGAATTGAGGCAGGCAGCTAACTCTTTTGGATCCAATCTCACGTAACTCTACAAAACGCTGGTGTAAAAGAATACGGCCATGCTGTGGAGAGCAACACTTTTCGCACAGTCTTTACGCGATGAGAGCGCAGCTCGTCGAAGTATATGCGAGGCGCCCGCTGATGGCTGCCGAGCTAGCACGCGCGCCAGCGCCTTAATTAGTTCACAGTTGCTGCCCGAGCGACAACCCCCCCCCCCCCCTTCCCCTGGCGTCTTTTCGTGCTTGTTCAAGACGGGTGGGGTGTTTCCTCTCTGCTTCGACGGCAATCCTCCCGAGCAGGGTGATTTATTGCATGCGCCCTCCGAGCGACGGAGATGGGACGGCTCGTTATATATCTCCTTCAGCCGCGTTCGTCGTCCCCGCTCGCGCGCATTTACTCACGGGTAGAACATATGATGGGCGGGAGCATGTTATCAATTTAGATTTTATGCGGGACACGACGGCAACGGCGACAGCATAAACCTGCCGAGTGTTCATATTGCTATCGCAATATTCACAATTTAGCTTAGTGTTTTGAAGAAAAAATGCAGCATTGGACAAATGTTGCTTCACATGTGCTGTGAAACAGCGCCACATCTGGTTTGAACGTTCTCTCTGAATGCTCCAAACTTGCTCGAAAAGGCCTTTCTGGCTGCTCCAAGCCTGCTCTAAAATGTCTTTTTGGATGCTCCAAACTTGCTACATATGGCACTTTTGCCTGCTCCCAGGACTGCTCCCAAACCCATGTACCCTGTTCCACCCCTGGGATCTGCACCAGATTTTTTTCTTCGCCGCTATGGCTCTGAGCGTTCCTTACAGTAAGGTCAAGCTACTACGTTAGACGCATAAATAGATCTTCAGTGCCGGCATAAAAAAAGTGAGACAAAGACAGCACTCTCTTTTTTTCGTACGGCATTATTCAGAAATACTACATGGTTATGATGCTGGACAATATTTTATTAGATGTTTTCATTCAACCTGAGCAATACATTACGTTCGTGATATTGGGCTTGTAAACACACCGGCAGCGCTCGTCTCCGCAGTCATCTTTAGTATTATTATGTGTGCACGGCTGAAAAAAAAAACAGCGAATGTGTAAAATTGTTGTTTCCCAAGGTCAGTCAAAGCCGAAGCTGAGCGTCCTATTCGGGATACACTGTCAAAGTAAATCAACTACGCTGTATTCTTCATAACAAAATGTGAGCTTCTATGTCAGCTTGATATTTTCTTCATGTTCTATATAGAAGCACAAAGATTGCCAAAGCGTTCTGACTAGCCCTGTCGAACTTCGGGATTTCTGTCTCCGTATCGTGAACATATCAGCAACCAAGGAAAACTAAGGCCACACTGAGAAATCGGACCTCAGTTTGCAGGGAGGTAACCAAGACCTTTTTCTCGGTGTCACGGCACTATACACAGGGGTGTTTAGAATATGTGCTATGAAAGAATGGTATAGTGCTGCCATCATTGTGCAGTCAAAATTTTGCCGTACGTGCATGAGTCGTGTCTGGACGGTTGCGTTTCTGGAGACGCATCGCGAGTTTAGTTTTGGAGATGACGAAACCCAATTGATACACCACCACCAGCGTCCACCTCTGTTTAGTGATATGAGTGACTTGCGTGTAGATAGATAGTTAGAAGGCCTGCACAAACGCCCCACTGTTGGCTGCTATAGCACTGAAGATATATTGACGCGCTGGCCCCACCGTCAAATCATCTCTAACGGAAGGTAGGCAAACAATATGTGCTGGCGCACATGGGCATGTTGTCGCACAACAGAGAGAAAGAAAGCGTACTTCATGTAGAGCACCACGCAAGCAAAGCCAGTGTTGGCAGCTTCTCTGGTGCAGCGGGTGGTCACCTCACTCTTAATCGAGGAGCCCAGAGGCTTTACCGTGCTCGCTTCGTAAACCAAATGGAGCTGGCTGCGGAGTCGGAGAGAGAAAGCGCTGTATTTCATTGTCCTGGGGTGGGATGTGTGATGTCTGCAAGCTATGGCCGGGTAGAGTATGTCCGTTACATATTGCAGTGGATTGCGCGCTCCTAAGAGCGTTAGTATTTATACGAATGCGATGTAGGGTGTATACTGTGACTGTGACTTCAGTGTCTGCGCTAGGCTACAGCTTCTTGCGTGAGAAACTTGTGTGTCGGTGAAGTTTGTTCTTTAGAGGAGACAATGCTGCAGTATTTTCGTGTGTTGGTTAACGTTGTGGGGTCAGAAAGAAATTGCTCACGGAATCTTAGTCGCTATTGCTGGTGCACGTCAACTCCTACGCATGTGAGTGCTTCTTGGTTGTCAGACAAGGACTCGCTCCCTGGAGTCCATACAGGACTGAGCGGTATTGCGACAAAAAAGCATGGCGTTAGCATTTTGTCATGCTTTTGAGTATCTGTATTTCTATATCGAGATACATTTGGGAAATGTGGTTGTAGCTCAGTAGAGAAGTATTTTCATGTTGTGGTGATTAAATCGCAATAGTGAGCAGAACGTGGACATCTCTTTATTTATTTTAGAAAGGAATTGAACTGACGCGTTTCCAGGGGGGAAAGGAAGAAAGACTTATTGTAGCAAGCCAAGCAGGCCCGCAGCCAGAAATTCTTTTCGGGGGGGGGGGGGGGGGGGCACCTGCTGAAAACCTTGAAAACCACCTATATTTATATTTATTCTCGGTAAATCTTGTGTGTTCCTTAGTGATTCAAGTGGCATGCTCAAATTGAAAGTTTGAATGCGGTGCAAAATTATTGACAATAATATGATGCACTGTCCGAGGAGCACCAGCATCAGCGAAACAAAAAATATTTCAGTATCTGCATTCCTGCATCTGCATTTCGGGGTACTTGATCGTGTTTCTGGAAATATATCTCCGCAATATCCCGTTATTTCAAAAACAGGTGTATCTGACTCTTTATTTTAGGCTGCCAAGCGTGTATTTTTTATATCTGTAGGCCGGAGTACTTTTGTGAGTGTTCTGCCCAGGGCTCAGTCTATAAAACCTCTTTTTTATGTGGTTTTAGGTGCGCTGCTCCCGTAACCCGATCCTAGAAAACGTATGATTCAACCTAGGTAATCGCAGATAAAATCTGCTTGATTTCGACAGCGGCGCTGGATATGAGTAGATAATGTGTCTCTTTATGTGCAAAAACTATTACCACAAGTATGTGCCACCGAAATTAGGCAAACTGCGTTACGCACAAGTGGTCCACTAAATATGCAGCTATTGCCGCGGGCAAAAACGTACGTGCGGCAGAAATTGGGCAAACGACACTACTCACCAGTTGCGCAATTACAAGAAGGAAACCCATGGTCGCCAAAATTCCAATTCACTTGTTGTGAAATACTGGCAGTGCAAACTAACGCTACGCAAAAAGATCGGGGCACAAGAAAGCGCCGACTGAAACTTGCATTTATTCAAAGAATATATATATAGCAGAAAAAACACGAGAAGAAAGGAAATTACGAGAGGGAAGGTTCCATCGAAATCAAGTGTCTCCCAGAAACGAGATTTCACAATCTAACCTTCCAAGAACCTTCCAGTTGTGTGCGCGTATATATATATATATATATATATATATATATATATATATATATATATATATATATATATATATATATATATATATATATATATATATATATATATATATAGATATATATATATATATATATATATATATATATATATATAGTGGACGGAGGGATGCACCGCCGTCGTAGCTCAGTGGTAGAGCATTGGACGCGGTATTCTTAGGTCAAAGGTTCGGTCCCTGCCGGCGTCAAGGTATCTTTTCGTTCACTTCTCTTCACATTTGCCGTGCAATTACTATTAACAACAATCTCCTATACTTTCCCTGGCATTATTGTCTGTGAGTTCTCATTAATAGTGTGTCTATCAGCAAAAACGAGCCCTTCATTTTACACTGCTTTCCTTTATATATATATATATATATATGTATATATATATATATATATATATATATATATATATATATATATATATATATATATATATATATATATATATATATATATATATATATGGGGAGGTTTCTGAAGACGCTCTCGAACTTTGCAAGACCCATTTCTTGCCTAAAGTCAATATTTAGCAAACTGGTTAAACAATCCTAATTTACAAATTAATTACAAAAGAAAAAGATGTCTGTAGTGCGCAAGGTGGCGGTCAGCAATATGCAACTGATTTCAGTCGGCTACCTCTAATATTGTACGCTAATATTGTGAAGCATCTTATCGCGAAGCTTAATCCGGTGGTGGTGTGCGGCGTGACCACCCTTACTGCGCATGGGCAAACCCTTCCAAAAAATAAAAACCCTCCTCTCCCCCTTCTCTCCTCTAGGTATCCCTACCCCGCGGCGTCCACACCACCACTGCGCATCCACACCACCACTCCTACGCTCCCCCCTCTCTCGCCTCGCGACGCCGACGCGGCAGCGTCTGCTAGCGAGTTTATTGGTTGTAAAAACCGACTGCTCGCGCTAGACAACCGTTCACCGGCCACCCCGTATATATGGCACTGGATCTTGACCTGCTAGGTAGTGCCGGTGGGAGATTTCTCCTGTGCGTTGTTGAACAATAAAAATTCCTCAGCGTGCGCGTTAACTAAAAGCGGACTGCGGGTGTCTGTGTCCAGTCGGAGTCTTCTGTCTCTCATTGCCCATTAGCAGCGATTGGCACGTTCCAGCAGGGAAACACCGGTCTATCACTGCGTGATTGCGCCTCCCCAGGTTTCTCTCCTGCGCAACACCGCGATGAGCGCCAGCGTCAACGCCGCCGCCAGTGTAAGCGTTAGCGCCCGCTGCTTCGAATCTACACATGGTTCCCTTAAGCGGGAGATGGTGCAATTTTAACTTCCACTACTGGAGCCTATATAAACGACGAAGCCTATATAAACATAATGGAAGAAATCTACAGCGGATCCACAGCCACTATAGTCCTCCATAAAGAAAGCGACAGAATCCCAATAAAGAACGGCGTACGGCAGGGAGACACGATCTCTCCAATGCTATTCACCGCGTGTTTACTGGTTTTCAGGGCCCTAGGTTGGGAAGAGTTAGGGATAATAGTTAATGGAGAGTATCTTAGTAACCTGCGATTCGCTGATGACATTGCATTGATGAGTAACGCGGGAGACGAATTACAGCTTATGATTACTGAACTGGATACGGAAAGTATAACAGTAGGTCTGAAAATTAATATGCATAAAACTAAAGTAATGTGGGACAATCTTGGCAGAGAACAGCGCTTTGCGATAGGTGGCGAGACACTGGAAGTTGTAAAGGAGTACGTCTACTTAAGACAGGTAGTAACCACGGAGCCGAACCATGAGAGTGAAATAACTAGAAGAATAAGGATGGGATGGGGCTCATTCGGCAAGCATTATCAAATCATGATTGATAGTGTACCACTATCCCTCAAAGAGGAAGGTATATGACAGCTGCATCTTACCGGTACTTACCTACGGAGCAGAAACCTGGAGACTTACAAAGAGGGTTCAACTTAAACTGAGGACGACGCAGCGAGCGATGGAAAGGAAAATGATAGGTGTAACCTTAACAGACAGGAAGAGAGCAGAATGGGTCAGGGAACAAACGGGGTTAAAGATATCATAGTTGAAATCAAGAAGAAAAAATGGATATGGGCCGGGCATGTAGCACGTCGGCAGGATAACCGCTGGTCATTAAGGGTAACTGACTGGATTCCAAGAGATGGCAAACGCGTGAGGGGGGAGACAGAAAATTAGGTGGGTAGATGAGATTAAGAAGTTTGCAGGTATAACGTGGCAGCAGAAAGCACAGGACCGGGTTGATTGGCGAAACATGGGAGAGGCCTTTGCCCTGCAGTGGGCCTAGGCAGGCTGATGATGACTGGAGCAAATTTAGGATGTCTCTGCGCACTTCTGCACAATTAACGTAACTGTCCGGCTCATCCCTTCATTTCTCTCGCTCCCGAATGCTACGCCGCTCTTCAATGTTATCTACAAAACTCCTCCTTGAGGGTCTTCTCCTTGCAGTTTTCAGCAGTGCATAATATGCGTGTTCTGACCGTGCTTTCTCTCTTTTTTTTCATATTGAAACATGCCGTCGGTGGGCGGATGAAGAGGACGAGAACGAGGTGGCACTGGCTCGCGAGCAGCTCGGTCAACTACTGAGCCACGCACCTTCACAGGGAAATCTGGCGATGACGTGGAGGAATGGCTCAGCCACTATCAACGGTGAGCCGAGCCAATGGCTGGAATTCCGCTAGCCAGTTATCCCACGTGGGTCTATTTCTCGACTTCACTGCGTTGGTATGGTTCGAGAACCGCGAGGACACTTTGACAACTTGGGATCAATTCGTGGAGGAGATAAAGAAATGCTTTGGCGATCCTGCGACGAAGAAGAAACGCGCAGAGCAAATGTTGTCGCAGCGAGCTCAAGTCTGTGGTGAGACTTGCAGAACGTACATTGAAGAGGTCCTAAATTTGTGCAAGTCTGTCGATGCCAACATGACGGAAGAAGACAAGGTGGGCCACATTCTCAAGGGAATTGCGGAAGATGTTTATCACTTCCTTATCGGCAAGGAGAGTCTTGAATCTGTGGCTGATGTGATTAAGCACTGTCGAACCTTTGAGGCCTTAAAGACTCGCCGCATCACTTCGAAGTTTGGACGCCTGGCCAATGTCATGACGGTCGCCACTGTCGATGTTTGCAACGACACATTACCGGCTGACCTTTCTTCAACGATTCGCCTCATTGTACGCGAGGAACTTCGTCGCCACGTTTCTGCACCTGTGAATGCCCGAGACCCGCAGTGCGATACGCCATCCCCCAAGCATTTATGCTGCAAGTTTCGACGAGCGCAGCTATTCCAACCGCGGTCCACAGCTAAGGGCTCCACCACCGACTTCTTATGTCGAGCCGGCTTATGCCTCCCCGCAACAGCTATAGCTACAACAGCCGTCCGTCACCTTTTGTTTCTGAGTGGGAACAGTGTGCCGCGTACCCTCAACACCCCGCGACGTTCCCTATGCCTCGTGAACGGCTCGTCTGCTACCAGTGCGGTGTTCGTGGACACATCGCCCGGTATTGCCCAATGCGACGTCGTCCACGTACGACATTTCCTGAGCGAACCGCGACGTCTGCACGGCGAAGCCAACGACTCGACTACACCTACTGGCCCCCAACCCAACCGACGAGCGGCACGCCTACCGGCAGAACATGCGCAGTGATTCGCCCGGGTCTGTGCGCAGCTTAACGCCGCCTCCCACGCGTCCGCCACGGTCGCCATCTCCACGGCCCCGGCCACGGCACCGTCTCCGCCACCGGGAAACCAGCCGGCGCGGCCGACGGAGGCGAGGTCGCTGGACGTACCGATTTTCACCAAAGTATGCCTCCACCAGTTTCTATGCTTCCAAAATAAGGTTCATGTACTTGTTGACGACGTTCCGACGATGGCATTGATAGATACTGGCGCAAGTGTTTCTGTGATGAGTTTAGTTTTTAAGGAACGACTTGGCCGCAAGGTTATGTTTTATTGGGACAAACCTTCTACCTTTCGGGCAGTGAGCGGCGCGTTCTTGCGTCCAGTCGGGGTCTGCACTGTGTCTGTCTGTGTTGCCGGTAAAACGTTCAAGGCGGAGTTCGCAGTACTTGCTCAATCAACGCACGACGTTATTCTTGGCATAGACTTTTTGCGAGAGTGTCGCGCGACCGTGGATTGCGGTGCAGGCGAGGTTCTGTTGTCCGCTCTCGCCCAGCAGCCTGATTGTAAGAAAGGCAACCTAATTGTGGCTAAAGATGCTCTTCTACCGGCGTGGTCCACGGCCAGCGTACTAGTTACCGCTTCGGAAACAGACTCGGAGTTCGAGTTCACGCGACATTGTGGTTGAGCCGTTGCCCGTACCTTGCGTCAAGAAAAACATCTTTGTACCACGCTGCGTGGTATCTCTCACAGACGAGAAAGCTCAGTTATGGGTGATGAACAGCTCACCCGAGTCGACTGTACTCCCGGCTGGTATGCGCCTTGCCCTGTTTGAAAAGCAGAACAGTAGCTGCAATGCAGCCTTAAGCGATCCTGCAAAGGTGGACCCCGACGAAACTTCCGGTATGGAATCTCAATTCTTGAAGATGGTTAGCAAGTCAATTTCCTCGCAGAAGCGCAGAGCCCTGGTTGCACTACTGGCGAAGCATGCTAAAGCATTTGATTTTGCACAGAAGGTGCATAAAGTTCAGGTACCGAGCACGCGCGCTCGTCACATGGTTGACACTGGCTCTGCGCACCCTCTCCGACAAAAGCCGTATCGAGTTTCTGCGTCGGAGCGCAAAGTTATTGCAGAACAAGTTAGCGAGATGCTAGCCACCGTTGTCATTCAAGAATCGTCAAGTCCCTGGGCTGCGCCTGTTACCTTGGTTAAGAAAAAGGACGGGTCCTGGAGGTTCTGTGTTGACTATCGGCGTCTCAACTCTATAAACAAGAAGGACGTGTATCCGCTCCCTCGCATCGATGACGTCATCGACTGCCTGCATTCAGCGTCCTATTTTTCTTCGGTAGACTTGCGATCCGGGTATTGGCAGATTTCCATGGATCCGACTGATAAAGAAAAAGACGGCTTTTGTTACGCCAGACGGTTTGTTTGAATTTAATGTCATGCCGTTCGGCTTGTGTAATGCCCCGGCAACATTTGAACGATATATGGACACCGTCTTGCGGGGCCTCAAATGGGAAGTCTGTTGATGTTACCTGGACGATGTGGTTATCTTTGGACGAACTTTTGAGGAACATAATCATCGCCTAAACCTTGTTCTAACCTGTTTCGAGAAAGCTGCCTTGACACTGAACTCAAACAAATGTCGTTTTGGTGAACGTGAAACACTGGTTTTGGGACACCTTGTGGACAAAGCTGGCGTTAGGCCGGACCCGCAGAAAGTTGACGCCGTTAGCAACTTTAAGCAGCCGCAGTCTATCCGGGAGCTGCGAAGCTTTCTGGGCCTATGCTCTTACTTTCGCCGCTTTGTTCCTAATTTTGCTGAAAAGGCCCAGCCACTGACTGACTTGCTGCAAAAGGATGTGCCTTTCCACTGGACACCGAATTGTGAGTCAGCGTTTAAGCAACTCCAGTTCGTCCTCACTTCCGGTCCTATACTACGCCACTTTAATCCCTCTGCTCCCACGGAAATTCACACCGATGCCAGTGGAGTTGGTCTCGGCGCGGTGCTCGTTCAACGCCACGACAATGCTGAACACGTCGTCGCCTATGCAAGCCGGTCACTAAGCAAGTCAGAGCGCAACTACACAGTTACAGAACTGGAGTGCCTCGCCGTCGTCTTCGCCGTACACAAGTTTCGCCCATACATCTACGGTCGTCGCTTCTCAGTCATCACCGACCATCACTCTCTTTGCTGGTTGGTAGGCCCTACGCGACCCATCTGGTCGACTTGCGCGATGGGCCCTGCGCTTACAAGAGTTTGACTTCCCCGTATGCTACAAGAGCGGTAACCGCCACGCAGATGCTGACTGTCTGTCACGGCTTCCTCTACCGACGACGGAGTGCGACGCTGACAACTTCGACCAGCTCATCACCGCTATTGACTCTCAGTTCCCTGACCTCGCGGCTTTCTGGGCAGCCCAGCACGAGGACCGTTGCTTAGATTCCCTGTTTGCTTCCCGCGAATGACCCTGCCAATTCAAGCTCTTTTGTAGTCCACGACGCCATCCTCTACAGGAAAAATTATTCCGGCCAAGGCGCCCGTCTGCTTCTGGTAGTTCCACGCACTCTACGTTCTCAAGTTTTTCGGTTCTTCCACGACGACGCAACCAGCGGACACATGGGCTTCGCCAGAACGTTTCATTGCATCCAGCAAAGGTTCTACTGGCCCAAGGTGCGACGCGACACGGAAAAATACGTCGCGGGTTGCGAACAATGTCAACGTCACAAGCGTCCCACGACTAGGTCACCCGGACTTCTCCATCCCGTACCACCTCCTAGCTCTCCCTTCGAGATTGTTGGTGTCGACCTTCTAGGTCCGTTTCCGCGTTCAACCAGTGGCAATCGATGGGTCATCGTCTGCGTCGACCACCTGACGCGCTACGCAGAAACTGCAGCAATACCTATTGCAACAGCCTTTCAGGTGTCGCAGTTTATGCTTCGCCTTATAATTCTACGCCATGGTCCTCCACGAGTCGTCATTAGCGACCGGGGACGTCAGTTCGTCGCTGACGTCGTTGAAGAGATCCTGTGCCTCTCTGCCAGCCAATTCCGCCATGCAACCCCCCTATCACCCACAGACGAATGGCCTCGTAGAGCGAACCAACAGGACGCTAACAAACATGTTATCCATTTATGTTGATGCCAAGCACAAAAACTGGGACGAAGTACTCCCTTACATCACATACGCATACAACACCGCGAAGCACGAGACGACAGGATACTCTCCCTTTTTTTCTACTCTACGCTCGCTCCCCTCGCAACTGTCTCGACACTATTCTGCCTTTTACGTTGGACGTGGAAACATCGGTTGCCGAGTCACTATGCCGCGCTGAAGAAGCCCGTCGCGTCGCACGCCTCCGAACCATGGCATCTCAACAGCGCTCCAAGACCCGTTACGACGCCCGCCATCACTCCGTTAGTTACACAAAAGGTGACCTTGTGTGGCTGTGGACGCCAGTCCGCAAACGTGGTTTGTGCCAAAAGTTCTTGGCCCGCTACTCCGGACCATTTGTCATTCTCGACCGCCTCAGCGATGTGACATACGTCATCTCCAGCGTCAAAAGCAATGGTCGGCGCTCTAGCAAGACACAGCTGACCCATGTCGCGCGCCTTAAGCCGTATCACCATCATCCTTCCTACTGACTCGCCCAGTGGGCATCGTCTGCGAACGGGGAAGTGAAACATGCCATCGGTGGGCGGATGAAGAGGACGAGAACGAGGTGGCACTGGCTCGCGAGCAGCTCGGTCAACTGCTTTTCGCTCTGAGCTGTACCTCTCGCATTCATTTTACATACTGTAAATAAACGCGTTCCATCGTCACAATATTATATTGGTGTACGCCTTTCTAATTATTTTGTACTAGTAGAAGCTGGTTATTGGATTACGCAGGCATACGACTGATAGGAGGTGGACGAAGAGATCTCGATCTATTTTCGTGGTTTGTCCCAGTTTGTTAATAAAGGCGCGAATAAGATTTCCGAAGTTTATTCGTTGAATGTATATGGTTCGAGATCAAGGTACATCACATGGCATGGAATTCGTATTTGTCTTTTTTTGAAGGGGAGACGTTTCGTACGCTAATATACTTTGCCGGACGCCTTGTTTAATGAACCTATGCTATTCCCTGCACATTCCAACGCTTTTGCGGCAGTATCATGCTGCTATCTCTGGCGGTATATAGTGCAGGGGCCTCCAACACGCGCCCCGTGGCCCGCACACAACTGCCTTCGTCCCATTTTTATTATTTTCTTTGTAAGTACGTCCTTAAACTACAAATGCATGACAGGTATAAAGCATTTTCTTTTCAGAGAGCCCATACGTCCACCATGCGTTGATACATAACCGTGAAAGACAGGTCTATATTTCAGAATCGGCGTCCAGATTTTAATAATTTTGGACATAGGTATAGATATGTTGTTGGGTTCTCGCCACCAAATACTCTTCAGAAATGACCGATATATGATATATGGAAAATGTCTTTCAAATGACAACATTAGTTGACATTTGGTACAACCTATTCCCCAACCGCACCCCCTCCTACCCACTGTCGTGGCCCTTGCGGGGAGTAAATTTCCGTGAATGCAGACCATTAGCTGATGCCAGTTTTAGACCCCTGTTATAGCGGAACAAGACAAAAGCTCAGACGCTAACATTGTGGCCGCACAAAGCAGGCTGTGCATGTCCATCTCCGTGACATGACCCTGGAAGTCGTGACGGAGCCACAGAAAAGAAATGTCTTTATAGGGATTCTATGTAACGAGACTCCGTGCAGTCCTTTTATTTTAGTGGAGGGCTGGAATAATCAAGATTGTTTCCCAGCTTTATAGAGTTCTTGAGATGATAAGTCATAAATTTATTGTATTAGTTTAATTACTGTGATCACGGAATAACACTTGGGATACAAAATAATAAAAAATTCGAATATAGCCCGAATAGCCAGATGGTAACTATGTATAAGCATCTGGCCTGTTTACTTTTACTTCGCCCGTTTCAGATACATGAAGTCGCCCCATATGCAAGAAGCAAAATAAGTTCAGTACTTATCCAACATAGAACTCAAGATAGCTTGCCCCACATAAAAGAAGCATTTTTTCTAGATATAATGTGAAACATATATGTATACGCAACTTCTTTAGAACAGTCTTACAGGGACACTAAAGAGAACAATAATTTTTCTATTATCAGTTAATTCTTCTTTTTCGAATTCCAAAATAACCACGCTGGCCGTGACAAGACTCTTGGTAAGCGCGAAAAGGTAGGTGGCGATGCCACCTTAAAATTCGCGCCAGAAGTCGTCACGTCATGGATTCTGACGGCGTCTAGTGGGGCCTACGTATATCCTAATCGGTAAAAATGAAGTAAATTGACTTCTGAGTGTCCCATACACATAACATACCAAGTTACAGGAAATTTTGAAGAGCCAGTGCCCTCAAAATACCACGAATACAGTTTCAAATCCGTGACGTCACGCGCGGAGATTTCAGCGCGAAATTCTAAAATGGAACTCTGACCTTGATTTTGTTCTGTGTTAATAAACTTATGGTGGTAAAATAAGTGACATTCGCGTTCTCCAGAGTACACATTATCAGTGTAGACCGATTCAGTGTTTCACTATAGCATCCCTTTAAGAATTGAGAAAAGTCCAGGCCCGGCCCGACCCGAGCCCCGCCACCTCAAACCCGGGCCCGGCCCTAAGCCCGGGAGCTTCAGGCCCGCGCCCGGCCCGGGACCGCCTGGAACCTACTTTACCCTGGCCGGGCCCGGGTTTTCGGGTAGGACCGAGCCCGTGCAGTGCTCTAGACGCAAGAGTACAACAAGTGCACGTCAACTGTATTTAGAAGAATGTGTTGGTTCTACAATGTGTTGTCTCAATCGAAGACGGACGCGCTGGCTTATGGACTCTGAAGTGTTCTACGGAGCCGGTGTTGCTACCCGATGGTTTGAAGTTCGCCCTCGTAAATGGGAAACACCTGGTCTTATCGGTGGCTGAACTTCGAGATGTGCCAGAAGAGCGTCGTGGCCATAGTTCGGAAATTGCTCTTTTTTCAATGCTGAACAAGTCTCTTAGCACGTGTCAACGACGAACGTTGGTGGATGTGATTTCCAAGCACGTTTCCGTGTTCGACTTTGCTCAGAAAGAGAAAATGCGCTCAATCTCTGCTTCTGTAAAGCGGGCTACCATCAACACGGGTTCTGCGAATACGATTTGACAAAAGCCATATCGCGTTTTTCCATCAGAACAGCAGGTTATTAACGAACAGGTGCACGAAATGATGACAAAGGGAGTCATACAAGAGTAAGCGAGTCCATGGGCAGCTCCAGTGACTATCGTTAAAAAAGGAAAAGGAATCTTGGAGATTTTGCGTCCACTATCGCCGATTGAATGCTGTAACAAAAAATAGCCGGCAGATCCCACGCACTGTGCGAATCGATGTAATGCGAAGCAGCCAGGAAGGAGCAAATCATGCTTTACATAATTTACATGTTAGGACCTGTCATTTATGTTAATCATACAGTCACGTCGCGCAATACCAATTTGGTGTATATCAAGCTAGCGAACTGGACGCAAGCGCACCATGAGCGTAGCATGTAAATGGCGTTGTAGATGACATGCATGCCAAGATTTTCATGTTACCACCTGCCACTTACGTTAGTTATAGAGTCATATCACTCCATACCAAATTTGGTGTATATCAAGCTAACGAAATGGCCGCGAGCGCACCATGAGCGTGGCACGCAAGTCATGTCGCACATGACATGTCATGATTTCCATACTACCACTTGTCATTTATGTTCGTCATACAGACACGTCACTCAATCCCAAATTTGGTGTATATCAAGCTAACGAAACGGCCACGAGCGCACTGTGAGCGTGGCATGTAAATCATACTTTTCATGCCAAGTTATTCATGATTTTCATGATATGACGAGCCATTTATGTTCGTCATACAGTCATGTTATGTCATACCAAATTTGGTATAAATCCCATTACCGATACGGCCAGAAGGGCACAGAGTCGTAGGCGGCTATATAGATAGATAGATAGATAGATAGATAGATAGATAGATAGATAGATAGATAGATAGATAGATAGATAGATAGATAGATAGATAGATAGATAGATAGATAGATAGATAGATACGCTCAATGTCGCCGAAGTTCGCTAAGAAATGCTTCGCATTTAAAAGACGTGTAACCACTTGCACGTATTGATGACGCCATCGAATGCCTCCATTCGGCCTCTTACGTTTCATCAGTAGACAAGCTCTGGCTACTGGCAAATTCTTATGCATCCTGAGGACAAGGAAAAGACTGCCTTTGCAACCCCTGATGGACTCTGAGTTCAACGTGATGCCATTTCGACAGTGCAATGCTCCGGCGACTTTCGAGTGATTTATGGACACTATTCTTCGTGGATTGAAGTGGAATATCTGCATGTGTTACCTTGACGACGTCGTCATCTTTGACCGCATCTTCAGCGAATACAATTCACGTCTGGATATGGTACTGAACTGTATCGGAAACGCTGGCCTTGTTTTAAACTGAAATAAATGTCACTTCGGAGACCGCCACACTCTCGTGCTTGGGCATCTCGTCGATAAGGATGGCATCCGGCCAGTTCTCCAGATGACAGCAGACATTGAAGCGTTCAGTGCATCGCGCACTGTTAAGGAGCTGCATAGCGTTCTGGGGCTTTGTTCTTATTTTCGCAGCTTTAAAGCTAAACATACCTAAACTTGGCATCGTGACGCATCCGCTGACACGCCTGCTACGAAAGGACGTTCCAAATTTTCCAGCACTGGCGCATATTTCGTCCTGGTGGTGCCGGGGAGCCTTTGGTCAGCGATTCTGAGTGCTATGCAAGACTACCCTTCATCCGCACATTTAGGTTTTGCGCGGACGCCCTACCGAACTAAGGAACGTTTTTATCGACCTGTAATGCGACAGTGTGTTGAGGTGTATGTGGCCAGCTGCACGCAGTGTCAGTGCCACAAACGCCAATCTACTGCTCCAGCAGGTCTCCTACAGCCGATCCCACCTCCAAGCACGCCTTTCCAACCAGTAAGCACTGACTTCGTAGGCCCTTTGGCAAAAATCAGCTAAGGGCAATCGCTGGATCCTTTTATGCGTCGACTATCTCACACGCCATTGCGAGACGGCGGCCTGCCCCGCGCAACTACCAGCGACGTCTCTTTGTTCTTTTCGCAACACGTCATTATCCGACATGGTCCACCTCGCGTGATCATCAGGGACAGGGGACGACAATTCACGGTGGATATCGTAGAGGAATTGCTACATTTGTGCTACTCTCAACTACGTCACTCGACAAATTATTCACAAACAAGTGGGCTTCAAGAGCTCACCTACCGAACAATTGCAAACATCTTCTCTATCTATGTTTCATTCGACCACAAGAACTGGGATGGCGTACTCCCTTTCATAACCTATGCGTTCAATACCTCTATGCACTAAACTACCGCAAAGGTCCTTTCTTCATGCTGTATGCACGTCCGCCGTGGCACACACTGGACACAGTTCTGCCCTTATCGTCTCACGAAGACTTCACTGTCACCGAAACCCTCTGCCTTGCCAAAAATGCGCCTCGTATTGCTCGTTTAAGTACTTTGGCATCGCAAAATAGAACAAAAACGAGCTACGACATTAGACAGCGTCCTGTAACTTATCGCCCCGGTGATTCAGGGTGGCTATCGACTCCGGTACGGAAGCGCGGGTTGTGCCAAAAGTTCTTGTCCACATACAATGGAGCGTTTGTTGTGCTCAAAAAACACACAGAAGTCATGTACGCAATAGATCGCCTCACGACGTGCTAAAACCCAAGCTGTGCATGTTGCTCGCTTTAAATTCTTCACGCCAAGACGGGCTTTGTCTGCGAGGAGAAGAATGTTGCACATACCCGCTAGGAAAACGAAGCATGGTGAACGTGCTTGCCGCGCCGAGGCAGCTAGAGAGAAGACGACGCTGCAATACTCAACCTGTTGGCTGCTCCAGCGCTCACCTTCGCGACCTAATAAACGATCCCTTAGCCGTGTATGTCTTGGTCCCCTTTGCGCATAACAATATATTATGCATATATATTCTCCTAATAGTGTCCGTTTAAAATGTGCTAGGTCGTCATACGTTTATTGCTTGAAGCTCGCATATTTGTGGTATCCCACTTGAGGGTCTATTATAAATCTGCAAACAAAACGTTATGATTTTGGCTGTCGGTGCCCTTAGAGAACTCCCGGTATTTAGGGCAAGGGTTTTCTGGTCACTGGTGTGTACGTTCCCTTCTTATGCCTTGCTAAGCATGGCAGCCCAGAGTGCGTATTTGAAACGCCGTTAAACCAAATTTTACAAGGGCTTTTCTATGTCGTGTAACAATTTAAGCCATGTTATGTTGCTTTGCATTGCAGAGTAGAGACCTAAAATATTGTGATTTAAATACGTACTTAAGTAAATTATGCTACGTTCAGGAATGCGACGCATCTCCAATGTTCTCAAATAGTGCAGCTTGAAGGAAGAGCTCCATTTTCTCTTTCTATTTGTTTTTGAAACTATCATTTTCAGCAATCATGGCAGTCACCGATAGAGACAACGAGAGGCGCACGTTCACGTGTTTTCTTTGCCAAAAGGCAGGGCGTGTTAAATGATCACAAGTTTTTTTATCACTTTAGGCTATCTTCCTTATGCATAAAATATCACAGAAACAGCTTGATGACATTGGTTCTTATTGTGTATCAAAGTGATTGTTATAGTGAAATACTAAAAGAAACGGAAGCTACGCCAAGTGCTTAACGCTTTAAGGCTCCACCTACGAAAAACTGTCGGTTAATGTGTCCAATCGATACAACGTTACTTCACGCAACTCAATATTCTGTTGAAACAAAAACAATTTCATAATATGTTAATTTATGCATGTTATTGTGACCAATCCCAATTAGGTTGTAATTAAATATCTATTTGTTATGAAGTTATTCATACTCTGTTTCGGCATAAATAGAATGTAATCTCAGTGTAGAAATACAGTGAAAATTCATTTTTGCTTAGGTACATTTTGAGCAAAGCAAAGTATACTTTTCACATGGCTCGCAGGAGCGGCACGTCGAATGACTCGTCGAACGTGGCAGTACCTTCAGTAAAGAGGTCATATGCAACAGTACGCTTCGAAATGACGTTAAATAAAGCCAAATTTATTTAGCAGGTGGTTCAATTCGTTCATAGCTTGATATATCTTGCTCTTTCTTATACCCTAATTGATACAAATAACAAAGTCATGTGGTGTGCCCAATAGTGTACATAGCGCCTCAAAGGTTTAAATTGGCATAATTAATTATTGCACGATTCACTGCGGGAATCGCTTAGCACGAAGCAGCGAAGAGCGCCCAGCGTGAGTCGTGTACAAGCAGGCTTCGCCATACGGGACTGACAAACACTGCAGAAAGGCCGAGACAGCGTGTAGACATGTTGCCTTCATCATAGGAAGAATCGTAACAGCCCATGCCTCCTCGACATTCCTGAATTCTTCGTTTTAGTGTGCCGTCCCGTATGGCAGACGACAAAAACATTTGAAAGAGTGTATTAGTCCGTCCGAATCGTCCTGTGAGTAGGCGGGGTGACGTCTGTGTCTTTGCATTTATAGGATAGGCTGATTTCTGATCGGATACCAAGACCGACGTTTAGCTTATCGCGGAATGGCCGTTAAGTGTGGTCTTAAGAGTGGGCCGATGCTTGAGGTAATCAAACACGAGATTATACTATGTTATTCAGTCTTACAAAGCAGCTGCACCGAACCGTGAAGCCTCCACAAAAGCTTTGTAAATAAACTCATTCTGGCTGTAAGGTGGTTTATTTACAAGTTTGGAGTAGCCTGGGCATTTCGAAAACAGATTAAGTCCAAGATGGACAGTTTCTGCCTCGCGCTCGCCTGGATGCTGGTCTTCGTCTTGCTCAGTACCTATTCGACGCTGTCTTTCTTCCCTTCGACATGTTTTATATTTGTAAACCACAATAGACAAAAAAAAAAGCCCAGGTATTGCTTGGGTTTTTTTTTTTTCGGTTTGTCTGGTTTAACGTCCTAAATGTGTTCAGGCTATAATTTCCGAAGTAATAAAGAGATCCGAATAATTTCAGTCACCTAAGGTTCTTTGACAACCGCTGACAGCGCATATTACACGAGCACCTAGCGTTTCGCCTTCACATAAATGCGACCATCACAGACGGGATTGCAGACACAGTCTCTCCGATCACCGTAACCACTAAGCCACCACGGTGGCCCTTGCGATCTGACGTCGTACTGTGCAGTAGTGCACAAAATATCTTACAGGGCTCCTTAAGCATTAGCCGAAGATAAATCGAAGGCGAAATTCATGTAGTGGTGCTATTAAACGAGCAGCATTTCTTAGCGAATCAAAGGTACTTTGAATGCTTTTATGTACCTAACTATGTATTTAGCCACCTACATCTGGGTGATTTCGTGGTCACCTCGTTAGCGTGGTGTGTACCAAAAATCGTATGGAAGGGTAAGATGGTTTCAAGAATATGATTGTCTGGTCATGACATGAGTTGCGTGAAAGACCCGTCCCGTACGTCGTCAAACGCTTTCCTCCAGATGTATGTGGCACACACCAATATACCACGGGCCGCGGTATGCAGGTATGCGGCAGAGGTGATTGAGCGTTTATACGTACGAAAGAACATCGAGAACATATCTTAGTAATTGAAACGCGATAACGTTAGGAAAAACCGACTTCCGCAGTATTGACCCAACGAATGCAAAGAATTCTGAAAATCAGGATCCCAGCAGGAACCGAACCCTAGCTTTCTGCGCGGCAGTCAGGTATTCTACCACAAAGCCATGCCAGGTGTTCACGCTGCTTTGGAAAAAAAACCGTATGCAGGAGTAATGTCGGTGCAACGCCTGTTGTGGTTGCAGTGCTGGCTATCTAATATTAGAGCAATGCAGTAAACATCTTATATATGTACTCCTATAATACAGGCGTCCTGTCGGGTTAACGTCACTTGTGGTTCCAGTGTTGGCTCCGCTTTTATATCAGTCTAATGAGTATTACATTTGTATTCCTATTATTCAGCATGCTATATTCAAGTATTGCTCGACCTCGGAGGAATACGCTGACGAAAGTATGATATTCACATCGACCCGCCACGGTGGTCTAGTGGTTATAGTGCTGGACTGCTGACCCGCAGGTCCCGGGATCAAATTCCGACAGCGGCGGCGGCATTTTCGATGGGCGCTAAACTGCTTGAGGCCCGTGTACTTAGATTTAGGCGCACGTTAAGAAACCCAGGGGATCGAAATTTCCGGATCCCTTCTCTACGGCGCCTCTCATAATCACATCGTGGTATTGGGACGTTAACCCTCATCATTTATTATTAATATTGATATTACGTATGATATTCACATCATTGCGCTGTAAGGAGAACTTCGCTTCGATAATACTGACATTTGTGCTCTAACGTGAGTGCTGTCAGAGCTTAAGTTACCCTTTAAACGCTAGCGCAGTCGACGTTACAGGTAAAACCCCGATGTGCACACAGTTACTAAACTCATAAAAACAGGTGAATCCACTTCGTAAGTCTTGGCTAAAAAAAAATGCTGCATAGAAACTTACTCTCCCACTGCTTCGCATGAAACCGATTCCCGCTAGGCTTGGGAGTTGCCGAATTTTTCAATGTTCGATTTACATCATGCAAACGCCCCTTCTTGTTTTTTCAGTCACGGATTTCGCATTTTTAGCGCCCCTGGAGTCACCAGGCACGCGATGACCATGTCCCTTTTTGTACCACATGACGGCTTTCGCCAAGGAAACCTCCTCGTGAGCGATCTGTGGCTTTCTCATTAAAAATGCTAAACAGTCCACACACCTATGGAGATGACTTAGATAGGGAGTTCATAAGTACACGCATCTGATATGTTGCATCTAATAAGCTTTTACTGTGAACTACATATCATACGGGACTTAGCTGGAGTTTGATAGACATGGTGACGTTTTCAGAACACACCGTTGAAACTTGCCCATTAATGATTGTACTGTTAGCGCACTCGTGTACAGACCATTAAGAGAACTTAAAGAGTGATATTGTCCCTGCAGCTGTTATGGCTTACCATGGAATTATCGCAAACCGGTGAAGCGCCACTGCTGGACAAATCAGCTCTGCAAGATAAAACATATAAAAAAAGTGTGAAGAAATGCCCAAATCCTTCGCACCAAATATTCAGATTCGCAAGTGCAGACAGCGTTTCTTGCTCCAGTGTCCAAAGTTCAATATAGTAATAGAAATTATTGGGACTATTATTTTTACGAAGAAAAGTTTTTTACACGTGACCACAACTCTGTTCGTTTTAGATGCGAATAATTTCTGCGCATTTCAGCGTACGTATCTATCTAGCCGCCTACGACTTGGCGCTCTCGTGGCCGTTTCGTTAATACCCTATGTACAAAAATGGTATGGTTTGACATGAGTTTACGGCGAACGTAAATGAAAGGTCATAACGTTAAAATGATGAGACGGATGTCAGGAACAGCATGATTTACATGCCACGGTCTTGGAGCTCTCGCGGCCGTTTCGTTAAGACGGTATGCATCAAAGCTTGTATGGTGTGACACGAGTGTACACAGATCATAAACGGAATCTGGTAATATGAAAATCGTGATGTGCATGCCATGTACAACATGAGTTACATGCCGTGGTCTTGGTGCTTTTCGCGACCGTTTCGATATTTTCATATCGACCAAAATTGGTATGGCGAGACATTTGTAAACTACGAACATGTTTGACAGGTGGTAACATGAAAATCTTGACATGCATGTCATTTTAGGCATGGTTTACATGCTACGCAAATGTGCTCGCGGCCGTTTCGCTATCTTGGAATGTATCGAAATCAGTATGGCGTGACATGGCTCGATGATCCCATAAACGCATGTTGGTAGCATGAAAATCATGATCTTGCCACATTTATGACAATAACTTTGCACTGTTCTGCTCGTTGGGTTGCTTAGGACAAGCGGTGGCTCAGTCCAAAACCTTTTCCTCTTGTACACATGGTTATCATACAAGGTCATGCGGCATTGTAGATGTCATGTGTGGCATCATTCACATGACATGCTCTTCATGTGCTCGCGGCCGTTCTGCTAGCTTAACAAATACCATAATTGGTGTGGCGGGGCGTATGACAAGCAAAAAAATACAGGCGGTAACATGAAACTTATGGCAACCATGTCATGTATGGCATGATTCGCATTCCACGCTCATGGTGCGCTCGTGGCACACAAGTCTTAATTTACCTCACAAACAAACAATGGGGTGTATGCAGCGCCTTACTCGCTGCTTCCGACTACATCGATTTGCACAGTGCGTGGGATCGGGCAAACATTAAGGGCGGAGCATTTAAGGGGCCCACACTGTCGCATGCTGTCATCGTTGTATGCTGTCGCAGCCAGACGTTTGAGCGCTTGCTTGCCACAACGAGTAGTCGGCTTCCTGTTGTTCTTTAAGCGCCTTGATAATAATATTAACGCACTCAAAACCACATATAGCATAGCCATTCGAGCGCCCACTCTCACCAAAGAGCAGTCTCTTTCCTTTTGTTCTTCGAGCGCCTTGATTATGATAGAAATAAATAGAAGTAAAGAGAACAGACACAGAAAAAACTGCAAAAGAGACAAAGAAAGAAAGACAGAATGAAGGAAAGAGAGAACCGAAGAGAATCAAAGAATGCAGCCCAGCTCTGCACTTCCTTCAAGCTTGGCACCACTGGTGCAAGCTGCCTTAACTTTTTTTATTCTGGAGGACTTTTTGGAAAACAATAGCCGTTGGTAAAATATTGTTAAGGGATATCTGGCGTATATATAAGAAGTGTTTACAGGAAAAAAAACAGTGAGAAGAGTCAACTTGGCCGACTAACGCGCTCGCGCCCCAGTCCGCTTTTTCAGCTCTTCGTCTTCCCTTCATTTCGGCGTAACAGTATCCGCAGGAGTTGCAGCACCGTCTCGGCGCAAGTCCGGCGAATAAGTGCGCGAAAAGTATGGCTTCATCGGAAAAACAAGCACAGTGCGAAGAGGCGGTAGACTTGATGACGAATCGAAGTGCAACGGCGCAATCTTGTACTTCACGTCGTTTACTAGGCGTAAGACTTGGTAAGGACCTGCGTAGCGGGGCAGGAATTTGTCTACACGGTGAGACGGTGACCAAAGGAGCATCCAATCACCTAGTGAGAACTTTATTTTACGATGCCATAACATCTTCCGGGGGTCGTAGAGGGCTTTTTGCATATCCTGTGGCGTGGAGAGGCGAGTTCGGGCGACTTGACGAGCCATGAGAGACTGGCCGATGGTGTGGCTAGCGTATAGGGTCATGAAAATGAAAATTGACAACCACCCGTTTGTAGCACGAAGCCACAAGCTTCGCCCTCGCGCTGCCAATTGCTAGCTTCCTGGTTAGCTCAATTGGTAGAGCGACCGCCCCGGAAAGGCGTTGGTCCCGGGTTCGAACCCCGGACCAGGACGAATTTTTCGGCAACTAAGAAGCTTTTCTTTCTGAGAAATCCGTATGGATTTCCTTGTGGCTTCGTGCTACAAACGGGTGGTTTTCAATTTTCCCTTTCATAACGCTTCCGCCACCTTACGGGTTTCCGCAGAACTCATTTGCAGCGTATAGGGTAGCACACGGTACGGAATGAAAAAGATGGTTTCAAGCCATCTTGCTTGCAATGTTGGCTCGAGACCACACAAAAGATAAAACAGGCGAAAATTTTACGGTGTCATGTCCCGACGAATTATACGCAAAAGTTACATAGTCCAACGTGGCGTCCCAGTGGCAATTATCTTTCGAGACGTACATCGAAAGCAAGTGCGTCACCGTGCGGTTAACACGTGGAGTAAGACCGTCCGTTTGTGGGGGACAGGCGGTGAAAAGGTTGTGCCCCGTGGCAGAAGGTCGAAGTAGGTCGTCGACAGCTCGGGACAAGAAAGAGCAGCCGCGGTCCGTCAGCACCTGTCAAGGTGCACCGCGGAAAATGATCATGTCATGAAGAAGAAAATATGCTACTCGAGAGCCACAACTAGTTGTCATGACACTCGTGATGTCGTAACGCGTCGCATAATCTTTAACGACAGCAATACACTTATTTCCCAGGGTCGTCGTATGAAAACCGCTTAGCAGGTTGAAGCCGACGCGATAAAATGTACTACTACCGATACAGTTGCTCCAGTGTCGAGGAAACTTCAATTGGGTGAAGGTGTCCAGCAGGCGGCAGAAGAGGTCTTTACCGGCGTTGGCATATGTCGCGAGTCAAAAGATAATGACGCTTAATGACGCACTCAGTGGTATAGACGAGGCCAGAGGAACCGACGTCGCACGCGCGCGTATGTTGGTGAAACTCCGAGATGTCCCACCGTCGTTTCATTGTGAAGTTGCTCAAGTTTGACGGGCCGCAGATGACAAGGAAGAGCAAGCCGGAGCTCAGGGCCTTCGATGCTGACACTGCGGCGATAGATGATGCCGTTATGCAACCTGAACATAGGAAATACGGCGTCGGTGCGGGGAGATTGCACAGTGTCGATGATAGTTCGCAATTATTTATCCGGTCGTTGTTCGGTGTTAATATCGCTCGCGTCAGTAAAGGACATTACGGAACTGTGCGGTTAATGTGTAACGGGCTCAGGAGAATTACCTGGACGTCGAGAAAAACAGACTGCGTCCTTGTGAAGCGCCCAGACCTGCAGGTGACGGCAAACAAAAATATCTGGAGCCGCAAAGCCCACCTAACGATACGTCGGGAAAGTCCTTCAGAGAAGTGAGGCGGCCGAGGGCGTGGTGCTCTGTAATTACTGAAAACGAGCAGCGAAATAAATTTGGCTGGAACTTGGCGACAGCCCAAACTAAAGCCAAGCACTCTGTTTCGATAACAGAGTGATTTCTCTCTGTATCTTAGTGCAAGCGGCTGGCGTAAGCTATCGCACGCTCTCTACCTCGCTGCCGTTCGGTAAGAACTGCGCCAACTCGGGCCGCTTGCTTCACTGAGGACTTCCGTTGGAGCAGATGAATCAATGTGGGCAAGTATGGATGGAGTGGTCAGGGAGCCGATGAGAGAGGTGTACGCTAGAGCCTGCTCAGGACCCCACAAGAATGTGGTACCCTTCTTAAACAAGTCTGTGAGGGGCCTAGCAACGTCGGCAAGGTTTCTGACGAAGCGACGAAACTAAGAGCACAGGCCGACGAAGCTCCGTACGTCAGAAGTGGAGCGGGGCACAAGAAAGCTGCGAACGGCGCGAACGTTTCCGGGATGTGGTGGAACACCGTCTGCGTTGACAGGATGGCTTACCATTGGCATTTGCTACAATTCAGCTACAGCACGGCTGTAGTGAAGACTGCAAGAACGGTGGCAAGACGGCCAAGTGGAAGAAAAGACAGTGACATCGTCAAGGTTACTAAGACAAGTGGACCACTTGTAACGTTGCAATGGAAAGTCCATCATCCACTCGAATGTCGCCGGAGCCTGTCATAGGCCAAAGTACATTACCTTGAGCTGGTAAAAGCCGTCAGGTGTTATGAAGGCAGTCTTCTCACAGTCTCTTGCATCGGCAGACATCTGGCAGTAGCCCGACCAGAGATCTATAGACGAGATATATGTAACTTTGTGTAAGCTGTCCAACGCGTCATCGATGCGTGGTAGCAGGTGTACGTATTTTCGCGTGATCTTATTTGAGTGGCGATAACAAAAGCACATGCTGCCAACGTTTTTCTTAACAAGGACTGCACGGGAGACCCAAGGACTGTCTGATGGTTTAATGACACTTTTGCTAAGCATTTTGTCCACTTGTTTGGATAACTCTGCACTCAGTGTGCGAGATATAATAGAGACGCCGCCAAATAGGACTGGCGTCACTAGTGTTTATACCATGTTCACCGACGGACGTTTGCCTGACAGGTCTGCCAGAGTACGACACGAGAAGGCAACGGATCTAATTGGCCTAGGCAGTGTCAAGGTCGGGCGCAATCATTTTCGCGAAATCATACGACATGATCTCCCCGGGAGATTTGCGATCTCAAATTCTTCAGCAGTAGATATGCTGGCCAAGTATACGCCACGAGGAAGCACGTCAGCGCACAAGCTGAAATACAGAAGTGGAAGAGAGGTGTGGTTTTCGGTGATAGTCACGGGGGTATGTGGAACGGAAACATGCCGGCTCCAAAGACGTCATCGAGGGGAAAGAGGACATATTCACCGTCGGAAATCTCTGGTGGCGCGCTCAAAACGACGTTGGTGGCTCCCTAAAGTACTTGTTTTAAAGTAAGGTTGACATCTGGATCAGTTGGTACGTAACGCTGAAAGAATGAACCAGTCAAGAGGACGACGGAACAGAGATAGAAGTGGCACACACAACGACTGGAAGTCGTTGTGTGTGCCATTTTTCTCATTTGTTCGTCGTCCTCTTGACTGTTTATTCTTTCACCCTAGTTGTTTTATTACGTTTCTGAGCATTTAGTGAGCACCATCGGTGATGTTGCTTGGCCCCCCTTTTCGGCAGATAGTTTCCTGCATTTCTTGCGAAGAAGCGGGATAGCTGCGATGCCTTTGTAGAACGGTGCTAGCATATCAGAATTGTGGCGAATTGGGCCTGTTGGTTGATTATCTTAAACACTTTGTTGCGCTCGTATGTTGTCTGGTGTCGTTTTGTTTTTCCTGCGCTACGAAGTGTATTAGGATGCGAATATATATTTACAAGCGGTAACCGACGGCCATCACTGCTGGTCGTTCTACTGAGTTAAATGCCTTTTCATTGCCTATCAAAAATATGCGGGACGATTTGTTACTCACTTGATCTCTCAATTACCTGATTGACGTCAGTATTTTACTTTAAATCATGTTTTTCTGGTTTCATTTGAA
Source organism: Rhipicephalus appendiculatus (assembly GCA_030522465.1). Lineage (NCBI taxonomy): Eukaryota > Metazoa > Arthropoda > Arachnida > Ixodida > Ixodidae > Rhipicephalus > Rhipicephalus appendiculatus. The sequence continues at coordinate 12,423 of JALIZH010023832.1, read as the reverse complement.
ATTACCTGTGTTATAACTTATACAATACATAAGTCAACTGATGAACCTATGATTATTCCAAGTTTTCCTAGCCTTCGGTGTCGCTCATTAAGAGATTGTTTAGTGTTCTGTGCAGATCAATAGCGCGTTCGGTGCCTTCAGACGTTCTGTGTACAGCGTCTCTAATTTTATAAATGTGTAATTCCCTCCCTTGTTGATCGTTGCGATTATCATGCCATCTACGGGCGCTTTTCTGTGCCACGTGCCATGTATGGCGCAGACATCTGAACATGCACGACGTTACACAAATTATACCTATTGGCATACGCGCCATGACCTGCATACCGTGTTTACCCGTATAAATCGAACGCAGATTGGCCGGCGGTTCGCTTGTCTTGAGTAATTGTGCCTTGTTGGCTGACTGTTGATTTGTTTACATAATGTTCGTTAACTGGCTTGTGCTGGCAAATGTTGTCTAGTTTCTGCTCATATCGACGGGTAGTGGCGAACAATTGTTCCGTGGCTGTCATCTGTTGGCTAGAATGAGCCAATTTCGGCTTCTGGTGGCCATCTGGTGTCAAGAATTTAGGAGCCCTTCCGATACCGGGAAAATAGGGGCAAGGGGGGACTTGACCTACTTTAGTTGCTTTCTTTCTGTGTCTACTTTCGCATTTCGCAATGCTGCCTTCTAACTTCCTTCTTTCATCCATGTCGGGAATTTTAGTTTCATCAACGGGCTTCCCGGCTGCAGACTTCGACTTCTGCATGCAAGAACGATGGCCAGGCATTCATATCCATGTAACAATGAAATCAGATTTTCATATCAGAAACGGCAGATAACCGACAAGCCCACGATAGAGAGAGCATCAACTATTAGAAAACGGCGGGGGCAATGTTATGCGTATGTGACCGGCGGGCCTTCGAAGGCCGCTTTACTGTTCAATCGCCGGTGCCGGGTTTCTTGCATACAACGCCACCGCCGCCGTCACCGAAACCGTTAACTCGTAACGAGCTCCTTTTGAAAATATTGCATAACACTCCGTAATAATGAGTAACTATAGGTTCTCGTGGCTTTGCCTGTTATCGTTAAAGTTGGCTAACTGTCAAGTCGTGCCAGTGATGTCTGATGTTGGCTAGTGTTGAGAACGTTGACTACCCCTGCCTAGAGCTGTAAAGTGCTTCCTGAGACTCGGAAGTGGTAACTAGTTCTTATAAATTAAGCTGATTCACTGTCGGCTAGTGTTATTTAATGCTTGCAAATTTTGGCTATTAGTGACTGAGTATACGAACTGCACCCCTCAGACATGTCATCTGTTGGATGGCAGCGCGATAACAATAACAATAGTGGCTAATGTTGTCTAGCACTGTCAGCCTGTCGGCTAGTGCTTTGAGGTTTTGGCTGATAGATACCTAGCGGCGCACTTCATGGCGTTCCCTAACTGTCACAGTATCCTTCCGCTGCCTAATGTTGCGTAGTGTTTGTGATCCACTATTATAAAAAAACACGAATGTAGGAGATAACCCCCCCACTACGGTACTGCCACTGATAGTCTAGCATTGCTTAATGCCGAAGAAATGCGCCGACGAACGTTGCTACTGATATGCACGTCAGCACGCCGTAGCGTGCATTGTCTCGATGAAACACGCGCCTGCACTCGAATAGGAGTGCCGGCGTTATCTCGCAGAATAAACTCGCCTCGAAACACTTGGATCAACATCGCTTAATGCGCCATGACCAGCTCCTCTCCGAGTTATTTTCATGACATCTTTCTCGCAGTGCGTGGGATGTGCAGAGGCAATATCATTAAAACATGACTGGGAACTCAAGCTGACGCCACTAATTCGTCGTTACCACGCTATGTGGACACTACCGAACCCAAGAAAACAGGAGACATGACTTCGAGCGCAACGAACTTTCTTCTGTTTTCTTGGTCTGTGTAGTGCCTACTTAGTGAAGCTTTAACATGATCGGACGCCGAGCCATACATCTAATAGCTCTACTCGGTGCTGTATATGAATTTCAAGCTCTCCGAAAGCATCCAAGTGCTTTGCGTGCATACCTTGCCAACGAAAAAGCTTTTAAGTGCGAAGCATTTCTTAGCGAACTTCGGCGACTTTGAGCGTATCTATCTATCTATCTATCTATCTATCTATCTATCTATCTATCTATCTATCTATCTATCTATCTATCTATCTATCTATCTATCTATCTATCTATCTATCTATCTATCTATCTATCTATCTATCTATCCGCCTACGACTTTGTGCTCTCCTGGCCGTATCGTAAATGGGATTTATACCGAAATTGGTATGGAATAACACGACTGTATGACAAACAGGACTGACTGGTCATATCATGAAAATCATGAATAACTTTCATGAAAACTCTGATTTAAATGACATGGCCATAGTGCTCCTGAGGCCGTTTTCTTAACTTGATATATCCAAAAAATCGTACGATGAGACATTTGTCCATGACCACATAAATGACAGGTGGTAATATGAAAATCATGGCCTGCATGTCATGTACAACATGGTTTACATACCACGCTCATGGCGCGCTGACGGCCGTTTCCCTAGCTTGATATACACCAAATTCGGTATTGCGTGATGTGACTGTATGACGAAGATAAATGCCAAGTGGTAATATGGAAATCATGACATGTCATGTGCAACATGACTTGCGTGCCACGCTCATGACACTCTCGTGGCCGTTTCACTTGCTTGATATACAAAAAACTTCGTATTGAGGAACGTGACTGTATGGCGAACATAAATGACAAGTGGTAATATGGAAACCATGACATGTCATGTGCAACATGACTTGCATTCCACACTTATGGTACTCCCGTGGCCGTTTCGCTAGCTTGATATACACAAAATTTGGTATTCAGTGACGTGATTGTATGACGAGGATAAATGACAAGTGGTAATACGCAAATAATGACATGTCATGTGCAACATGACTTGCATGCCACGCTCATGATACTCTTGATATAACGCCAGCTTGATATACACCAAATTTTCGGGTGAAAGCGTTTAATGTTTCATGCTCACGTCCGCCCGTCCCTCCAGCCGTGCCCTGGCACAGTGCCAGGTGGGCGCCGGGGCGCGCAAGCGGACGCCGGTCGCGTTGGACTCTACAGCGCTCGCGCTTTGCTTGCGTCGCGTCGCTGTGCCCAGCGTCTCTAATTCTGCAAGGAGGGAGACGCGCTCATCACGTTCCATTACGACCGACCCCGTCTCAGTGGGCACACGCGTTCGAGGAACACACTTTGAAATTGACAGTGTCCGTCAATTTAAACGCTGGAACGCGGATGGCGTCTGCACGATGCGTAGAGCGCGAGAATACGAACGCATGCGAAACGGAGGCAATTGGTCTCGCGTCTCGCTACGATTCGAGGTAAAAAAATTAAGCGAACATAAGTGGCAGCTGGTAACATGAAAATCTTGGCATGCATGTCATCTACAATGCCATTTACATGCCACGTTCATGGTGCGCTTGCGTCCAGTTCGCTAGCTTGATATACACCAAAATTTGTATTACGCGACGTGACTGAAGAACACAAATGACAGGTCCTAAAATGTAAATAATGACATGCATATTATGTACGGCATGATTTGCTCCTGGCTGGCTGCTTCGCGTCACATCGATTCCAACAGTGCGTGGGATCTGCCGTTTTTTTTTCTTTGATCACCGACTAACAGCGGCGCGGACTTGACAATAGTGGAACCAAGGTCTCTCTATCTGACCACCGTCCGTCAGTCGACCTACTAAGCAGAGTAAAAATACGATTTGCAACGAGCTTGAGTAGGCGCGCCTCAGCAGCCCTCATACTGCTCTCGCTAATGCTAGTTATGGCATCTTGCCTATGACAGGTGCATTCCATGCAGACAATAAGCTTTGAGTGAAAAAAAAAAACGGCATATAAAACTGCGAATGAGTTCACGAGCATATCATAAGAATACCAGGCGTATAACAAAAAAATGCCCCCACCTCCCCGAAGGGAATCGTGAGGAAATGCGAATGCATTTCGCGCGCGCTTCACTCCATTTATATATGGTGGTTGTGGTTCGAAGAAGGAAAAGGCGCCTAATTTCTGCAGCCCGGTCGGGGAGCACGGCGCAGCGCCTGTTTTTTTTTTTTCTTTTTTTATTATTTTTCTTTTTTTAAAAAATTTTTTTCTTTTTTTTATTTTTTTTATTTTTTTGTTAATTTTTTTTTCATATATAGCTCCGCCGAGCGCCCGCGATGCGAGCGCCCTCACGCACTTGAAATGCATTCGCATTTAAAACTGGGGATGCGTAAAGCACGCAGCGATGGAGCGGTGTTTCCTACTGGAACATGTCAATCGCTCCTAATGTGCAATGAGAGACAGAAGACTCCGACTGGACACAGAGACTCGCAGTCCGCTTTTAGTTAACGCGCACGCTGCGAATTTTTATTGTTCAACAACGCACAGGAGAAATCTCCCACCGGCACCACCTTGGAGGTCAAGATCCATTGCCATATATACGGGGTGGCCAGTGAACGGTTGTGCAGCGCGAGCAGTCGGTTTTTTCAACCAAGAAACTCGCTAGCAGACGCTGCCTGTGTCGGCGTCGCGAGGCGAGCGAGGGGGGGGGGTAGCGTAGGAGAGGAGAGAGAGGGGGGGCGCGCATGCGCAGTGGGAGTGTGGACGCTGCGGGCAGGGACGCCTAGAGGAGAGAGGGGGGGGAACGTAGCAGGGGAGAGAGGAGGGGAGGCGCATGCGCAGTGAGGGTGTGGTTGCCGCGGGGAGGGATGCCTGAGGAGAGAGAGGGAGAGAGGAGGTTTTTATTTTTTAATGGGTTTGCGCATGCGCAGTAAGGGTGGTCACGCCGCCCGCCACCACCACCGGATTAAGATTCGCCATAAGATGCTTCACATCTAACACCTGCCGGCGCTTACCTCCTCAACCTATCCTCCTCCTCCGCGGACAACGCTGGACAACGCCGGACAACGCCGGATGCCTGACATAGCCCGACTATGAAATGCATTCGCATTTAAAAGTGCGAATGGCGGAAAGCGAATTTTCAACAAAGGCATAGTGAGTTTTCGTACCAAACTGCGTGGTTTCGTTCTACTGAATGCGCGACAATGCGGCTAGAAATCAAACCAGGAGCCTATATGAATGCTCAAAGGAGGGACGAAATGCTGAACATGTAATTATGAGAGTTGCTTCTTTATGTAGATGCATTATTAATAAGAACTAACAGAGAAGTATGCCAAGGAACGTGTAGGGTATGTTATTAGGAGTACCTGTAAAGTAAATTTGAACAAAGAAAAGTGGACGAAGAGATAACTTGCCGCTGGCAGGGACCAAACATGCGACCTTCGAATAACACGTCCGATGCTCTACCAACTGATGCACAGCGACGGTCATTCCCCCCATCCACCTTACAGGGTATATATGTTGCGGGGATTGACGCTTGCCCGTCGACATTGCGCAGGCTTTTTCGCCTACCTCTGCCGTCCACATGTCCAAACATGGCTCCCCTCTCCTCCGCGGTACGTCGGTGCTGGGAGAGAGGAAGTGACGCTAACCTCTCTCACCCGGCGCCAGATCTCGACTGTGGCGCCGCGCTCGATTCTCCCGTCTGGTGAGACGTTTCACGCGGCGCGAGTCAAAAATCAAAATCTCTCTGCACAGCGAGGGGTAAGCATCACTGCATTCTTCCCATCCGTCAGCTCCTTTGTTCTTGGGGCTCGCTCGGACGGAGTTCGCCAATGGTGCCTTGCGCCCGCGGCGAACGCTTACCTTCCGTGGCCCTTTCCGAACGCTACGCCGAAGAGCAGTGTGGTATGTTCACGCGTAGTCATACTACGCCGAGCCGTACCTTTCGAAGCGAATGCGAGCGGTGTTTGCCCTCGCTCGGGCGATCGGGCCCCTGTGGTTACTGATCGTGAGAGTACACAGCATAGTCGCGAGGGGCCATTTCCCTCAGCGGCTTGTCGCCGTGAGCCCTTTTTTCCGCAACACAAAGGGTGCTAGCGGCACCCTTTGTGTTGTATTTCTGCCCGTGGCGTGGTTAAGCCTGTTTGCTTTTCCATCATCTTTTCGGAGTGGGCGTTGTACTGCGTTTGTGGTGTTGCAGCGGGCATAAACTGTTGCGGACGCGACAGCAGTAATGTGTACTTGCCGCGCTGCGCTCGGCGCCTGTGCTGCTCTAACGCACGTGTGCAGCGGCGCTAGTTCACGCGAGGCAGCGGCAAACGTGACCCTGTGGCTCGCTTAGTCCGAACCCACGCTAGTGCCCGTCTTCCGGTGAGATACGTGAACACTACACTGGCGCCCAACGCGGTATCAAAAGCTCATGAAGCTTTTCAGTGCTCTTAGCGAGTCAGTACGCCTGTGCGATTCAAGCTCGCCGTGAAACGAGAGTGAGGCCACTGCCTCTATCGAGGGCGCACCAACGTGCCTCTATCGAGGGCGCCCCATTATCTGCCGACAAGCTTGATCCCGATGAGACAACCACTAGCGGTGCCTTTGCACAAGCAAGCGTCGGGGGCGAAACAGCAGCTTCGCCGCCGTTCGGCGAAAAGGGTGAGTACGCATTCGGACGAACCTTCGACGAAGCGGGCCAGCGGGTTGCTTTTCAACGGTCGCGATGCCGAAAGCGAAGCCCTTACGCCGTCGCCAGCAGCAGTTGCTGCGGTCCTGAGTGGGCGCGAGACGAGACTCCCGTTTGGGGGAATGGGAATCACTTTCAGTAGACAAGGGCTCCTGAAGGCTCAGCAATGTGATCCGTTTTGTCGCGAAATGTGCGATGGTCTCAGGGAGACGGAGCGCCGTTACGCTGCTTGCCCTGCAGCGGGCGCGGAAGGGGGGCTGAACCAGTGCGTGTCGCTAATTCCCCCGCGGGTTCATATTTGCTAGTTCATATTTGCTGAAATATATAGTCACCGATGACGAGTTTATTGATCCGTTTAAGGTGGTTATGCCAAACAGTCTGAGAGCCGCACACTTGCGATCCTCCCACGACGAACCCATGGCCGGTCACCTGAGTGGCTCCAAAGTTTTCTCAAAACTGAGCAAGATTGTGACCTGGCCCGGCATCAAGGGCACATTCACACTTGAGAAGCAACGCGAAAACGAAAACACCAAAGCGGCTGGAAAACCACGTCCGCGCGCGTCGATAACGTTCACATTCGTTCTGTCCCTCGTACATGCCACCTCCGCCGCCGCCTTGGCCACTTTGAGAATTCATTCCATTTTGTCCGTTTCATGAGCAATAAATTTGGTACCGAATTCTAGTTATGCATGCAAAGCACTGAAAAGAAACAGTTTGCACCTTTTCAGACGTTGTTTCGGGAGGTACATCAGCAGAAACACGAGCGGACATCCTGGCAGCGGCCGCGGCGGTCTCAGCCGGCTGTGCAAAAGCAAGAAAAGTTGCGGCATGCCGACTCGCTACTGCTGCACCTTCTTCTAATTCCAGAGTTCTAGGCGATCGTAATCTAAACCAGGCTCTCGATGAACGTGTCCTTGTGGAGGCCGTGAACTTTTTCTGCTGCACGGGTAGTTTGCAATTGCGCCGATGCGAGCCACCGCCGACGTCTTTGCCGCCATGTTGAATTTGCGGCCGGTTGTTTACGTCGCGTGGTTTGAGCTAGTGCAGCCAAAGCCGTGAAGCGGAAAGGCGATCCGCTACCGCGTGTCGGAAAAATCGTTGCCTCGCTGTGTGGTTTTCCGGCCGCTTAGGCGGCGGAGCGAGTGAATTTCCGATGAGTTTTGCCGCTTTCGCTCCCTTCAAGGCCAAGTGTGAACGTACCCGAAGCGTGACATCTTTTGCTATTGCCGTTCCTGCCACGTCTGTCAAACGGTGAAATCTAGGGGTGGCAAGCCGCCCGGTTTGGTGAAACCGATTGGCAGTGAGCGTCAGTCAGGGGTGTAGCCAGCAAATTTTTTTCGGGGGGGGGGGGCACTTTCTTGATTTCGGGGAGGGCACCTCCTTGAAGTGGCCATTTTTCGCTATGTACGCCATGGCGAAAAAAAATTTCGGGGGGTAGGGGGGCACGTGCCCGGTGTGCCACCCCCTGGCTACGCCACTGGCGTCAGTGGCAACTGGCCACCTGCGATCCCATTTAATGGGACCTTTTCGCAGAAGTAAGCAGGGGTTCATTCACCTCATGGTAGTCGGGGATCACTTTTCGAAGTGGGTGGAATTGTTCCCTCTTCTGAAGGTCACAGCGCGAGCGGTGCTCGAGAAGCTGCGGTAAGTGTTTCGCCAGTTCGGCTTTCCGGAAAGGCTCATCACTGACAACGCTTCTTATTTCACCGATCGGGTGTTTGGTGTCACGTGCCGTTCCCTTGTAATTGATCACTGCACTACTTCGCCCTACCATCCCGGTCCAATTTGACGGAGCGCGTAAATCGTACGTTCAAACCGATGTTGGCAGCCTTTGCCGAAAGTCAAAGCGACTGGGCAGACCATTTTTGGGAGCTCGCGTTCGTAACCTGAACATCCGAGAGTCGCTCGACTGGTTTTTCGCCCGCCTTCCTAAATTTCGGAAGGGAGTTGGCAAATCCGGCGTCAGTGTCATTCAATGGCAGCTCGGGGACGAGGAGACGCAGGCAGACCGTTCTGCTTACGCGTCGACACTGCGGGACCGACTTTGTCGAGCTTTCTGTAAAGCAAGGCAAAGTTTGGCGTCGGTCAGGGCTCAGCAGAAGGCCCAGTATGACCGCAAGCATTGCGACCCTGCATTTGAGGTGGGCGATCGTGTCCTGAAGCGCAACCACGCTCTCAGCGACGCGAGTAAAGGGTTCTCAGCCTCGCTCGCTCATAAGTGGCTTGGTCCGTACCGAGTGGAGAAAGCGTGGACTCCACTAGCGTACTTGCTTAGAGATCCGCTTTCTGGAAAACTCAGCCGTGCCCCTATCGCAGACCTGAAAGCCTTTGTATCACGGTCGGACGAGCTCGCGCCAGTGCCCAGTGGCATTTCGCGCAAGCAACGGGGCACACCCGGGGCGGCGGACCGCATTCGGACCACGCACCGGCACAATCTGAGGAAGCGGTCACCTTAGTGATTTCGCGCCGGACGGCGGATTTATTTTCCGCAACCGAAGGCCCTCAGTTTACTGCCTAGCCTCAGCATAGCTTAACTTCTTTTCGGCCAGTGCTCGCAAAGCAGTCGGCCCCGCCCAGTTTGTTGCTAGTGGTTCTCTGTACTGTTCATTTGCATTTGATATACTTTTTTTTATTTTTTTTGCCAAATATTAAGTGTAATTTTGTTCTGTTTACTTTTTCGTATTTTATTTCTTGTGCCTGCGGAAGGGGACGTGAATACTGGTGCTTATGCGGTGGGGGGAGAGGGACGAAGGACACTTTGCGCCTTCCATCGCGCCCGATATTCGGAGACGTGTGTGTGTGTGTGTATGTCCGTAGTGCTTCTGTGCGCGCGCGGGGAGAGTGCGCGTGGTGGATTCATATAATCGACGTGAACACTAGCGGTGCTCGGGGGCACCGACCCGCTGACGCTGGACAGACAGTCAGGCTGTGCCCCGCTTTCGGTCATCGCCGAGAAAACTTACTGCCCCTTCCATCATGGCTCCTGCGCGAGGCCAGCTGACATAGCAGATACACCTGCTCTCTGCCGACGGCAGGACGCCTCGCATCTAGTTTCGCTTAGAGCCGGCTGCCCTAGCGAGGTCCTCCGTCATCCAGCCGAAAATTCGGGACTTCCGAACCACCACTGAAATTCGGGACTTCCGAACCATAGGACTTGCGGGAAAATCGTCGACAAGAGCCACGAGCCATCAGTGAGCCAGTTCTCGGTATGATGACCGCAAACGGGACTCTTGCCTCGCACTCTGGCATCCGCCCAGCGGAAAATATCACCGTCTGCCTCCCCTCTCCGCAGTGGACGTACTCCCGCACGAGCATCACGAACAATCGCCTTGATTTCCTTTACTCTCTTCCGCCGCGCCATTTCATAATATCATGTGTTTCAACCATATTGTCTTTTGTTAATAAATTTTCTTCTTTTTCATAAATTGTGATTATTTTTCTGGCAGCTGTTACAGGGCAGGACTGAGGTTAGCGGTTGCTCATAGGAGTGTCATTTTAACTGCATGGCTGATGGCCGGATCGCATTGCAGACCTGTAAAGGGCAAATTTAGGAGAGGGGGATGTGGGAATTGAGGCTTGCGCGGGCTTTTTCGCCTATTCCTGCCGTCCACATGTCCACCCATGACTCTCCCCTCCTCCGCGGTCCGTCGGAGCTGGGAGAGCGGGAGTGACGCTAACCTTTCTTACCCGGCGCCAGATCACGACTGTGGCGCCGCGCTCGAGCCTCGCGTCTTGCGAGGCGTTTCGCGCGGCGGGAGCCGGCCCGAGTCGTGATGAGAGCTTGGCGTCCGGGCCATGAGGAGTCGCTACTATAGAAACGATTGCAGCAAACCTGGTATTGGCGGGACTTAACGTCCCCATTAAGCCTAATGAAACTAAAATAACGTTGCCCCAGTGGTACGCAATAGTAAACAAAAGCGTGTTTCTGAGCTGAACTATAACCGGCTACAATTATTCCAAGGTACAGTTCTGAACCGAAGTTTTGTAAGGATCACTCTGCACGTGAAGCGGCTACGTGGGGTACCGCCGCCGTCACGCACGCATGCGCAGCGCACAAGCAGACGACGTGCAAGCGCGCAGTATTCGAAACACAAAGTCCATCGCAGCAACCAGGAGCAGCTATTGCGCACGTTTAATGCTGCGCGAAGTGGTTCGACTTGTCAGGAAGTGCGAACACTTCTTCAGCATTCCGGCCAACCACAGGTATTTATGCATTCACTATTATTTAATTGCCTGAGGAGGCGACCTTCGAATTTCATTTTCGTTGACCGTTATGATTTGAAACTGCTGCATGAACGGATTTCTTTCGATAGCGTTCGCTGCAGCGGCTTTCGTTTTGAGAAATGGTTGTGATAATGAGTTAAAATTAGTGGGTGGGCTGCAGTTTGCGGCCCGACGCGGCGTCAGCTCTCAAAAGCGGGGGGCTGTTCGCTAGTTTTTGTTGCTTACGTCGGTACGTTCGTGCCTCGCGGCCTGTTTTTATTTTACGAATCTTGATGAAAGCTAACCACCCCAGGTTTGCGTGCATTCAGGGCCTGTTTGTTACGTGTTGCTTTAACTTATGCGCGCTTGCAATATTAACGGAGTGGGCCACTTGTATATAGTGCTCACTGCAGCTGATCGTCTTTGAATTTTAAGCGCTTCAATGCTTGTATATACATTACATTCGTGTAGTTCATGGGTGGTGCTCGCAGCCCACGAATGTATCGCTCGCAAAGTTAACGCGGAGTCGAAAATAGCTAGCTTTGGACTCCACCCTCCGAGTCGGATGTGAGCCGTGTTGCACAAGCAAGAACCGCCGCGTTCCTCATGTGTGTCTGTTTAAATACCGACCGCCGGCTGGGAGTTTTGTCGCCATAAATTGCCCTCCTCGCTCCTTCCCCTTCGGCGCTCTTTGCCGCGCTTCTCGATGGAACGCCCTGTACCAAACGTGATACCCATCTGCCCTTCTCTTGCTCACTCTTGGGAAGCTCCCGGAAACAGTTTCGCCTCTCTCTCTGATACTACCGCTTAGTGCCTCTATCGGGGGAAGGCGTGGTCAAGGTCGTTTTGGTTGTTCGTGAGAACACGAACACAAGTTAAAGGTGATTTGGCGCGCTTACCAGCGCACAGCAAAGACTGCGCCTGAGAACCACGTTTTCAGGAGATTCAGGTTATGGGCAGAAGCCAGGATCAGACTGCCCGAGAGCTGATGGCAGGATATCACATAAAAAAGAAAGGTGTTTCCTGTTTTAGTGATGCATCCATTAAACTGTTTCATTACATATGCTTTTTTTTTGGCAAGAGGCTGTCCTGTTAGACTGATGACTAGAGCTGTTAATTTCTGCCCAGGTCAGAACTGTCTATATATTGCTACGTGTTTCTGTGATTAAACGAAATAAATGTGAAATTTTGCTGCCCGCGCTGTCATTCTTTTCACTGCCCTCGTTTTTTGTTTGTGTTCCTGAAAATACTGAGCAGCATTTCTCAGGCAGTTGCTCCCCCAAATCTGTTACTCGGTATTCACACGTGCAATGCAAAGCGAGTTTAGCAAATTACCTGCTTGCAAGCCTTTTTATAGTATATTTATTCATTTTTCAATAGCTGCTTCATCCAGCACACCCACAGAAGCGCACACACCAGCGTCACTAGTTCCGCCAAGTAATGGTAAGTGCAAAAAAAACAGGAAAAAAGAGAGAGAAAATTGTTTCAAATTAGAAAGAAATTCAGTAGCAGTGTTTTCCTGATATAGACACCTGTATGGTAATAAGCCTGTGTAATGCCACGCCATATAATGTGGACGAAGACATGGATATAGTATGATACCTGTCACCATGAGTTTGTTGACACAACAAATTAGTTTTTCAAAAT
>JALIZH010023830.1:0-16942 GCA_030522465.1 Rhipicephalus appendiculatus | reverse complement strand
AAGGTTTTCGAAAAGATGATAAATAGGCGTCTGATACACTTCTTTGAAACAAACAACCTACTGGACCCGTACCAGTGCGGCTTTCGAGAACGTAGATCCACCACAGACCACCTTGTCCGTATCGAGGCACAAATTCGTGACGCATTCGTCCATAAGCAATTTTTCCTTTCTGTGTTCCTCGATATGGAGAAGGCCTATGACACAACATGGCGCTTTGGTATACTGAGAGACCTTTCACACTTCGGGGTACGGGGTAGAATGTTTGCCGTAATTGAAAGTTATTTGTCGAACCGGACATTCCGTGTTCGAGTAGGCAGTGTTTTGTCTCGAACATTTGTCCAGGAAACAGGAGTGCCCCAAGGTGGTGTACTTAGTTGTACACTTTTTATCATCAAAATGAATACCTTGCATCTTTGCATCCCACGAAACATGTTTTATTGCACATATGTCGACGATGTGCAAGTCGGTTTTAAATCATGCAATCTTTCAATGTGTGAGCGGCAGGTCCAGCTAGGTCTAAACAAGGTCTCAAAATGGGCAGACGAGAATGGGTTCCGGTTTAATGCTCAAAAAAGCACCTGCGTCCTGTTCTCTCGCAAGAGAGGCCTCCATCCTGACCCAGAGATTGACCTGCATGGCCAACATCTCTCCGTGAAGATGGAGCACAAATTCTTAGGCCTAATCCTGGATAGCAAACTCACTTTTATATCATACATTAAGTATTTAAAAAAACATGCATAAAAACAATGAATGTTCTAAAAGTTTTGTCAAGAACTACGTGGGGCCAGTGACAAGAAGTGCCTTCTCAATCTTTATAGAAGCCTCGTACGCACACGTCTAGATTACGGGGCTATAACATATCAGTCCGCAACACCAACAGCCTTAAAGATGCTTGATCCTATCCACCATCTAGGCATTCGCCTTTCCACGGGTGCCTTTCGCACCAGCCCCGTAGAAAGCCTGTACGTCGAATCGAACGAGTGGTCGCTAAACATGCAGAGATCGTACATGTCTTTTGCATATTATCTCAAAGTGAACGCAGACAAAGAACACCCCACACACTCCACAATCAATGATCTGTCCAGCACTGCCCTATTTGACAACCGTCCGTCGCTGAGACAGCCCTATTCACTTCGTGTGAGGGGCCTCGCTGAGGAAATGGGTGTGCCACTTTTTGAACACCGTTTGGTACCTCCCGCTGCGAGTCTCCCGCCGTGGCAGTGGCAGATGATAGATTGCGATGTGTCTTTCACAGATGTTACAAAACACGCCCCTACTGCACACATACGTTCATACTTCTACGAACTGCAGCACAAATACACTTGTCCAGAATTCTACACCGATGCCTCCAAGTCTCACACTTCTGCGTCGTACGCAGCGGTCGGTCCGTCTTTTTCGGATGCCGGTGTTCTGGATTCTAATACGAGCATCTTCACAGCAGAAGCTTCTGCGATACTTGCGGCAGTTAAACACATCAAACAATTACAACTACAAAAGGCAATAATTTACACTGATTCTTTGAGCGTGGTAAAAGCTTTGAAAAGTCTAAAAAAGCACAAAAATCCTGTCCTTGTTTCCCTCTACTCGCTTTTATGCTCGCTCTACGCACACAAACAGCATGTCGTAGTCTGCTGGGTGCCAGGGCACAGAAAGATCCAAGGAAACGTGTTGGCGGACCAGTTAGCTGTCTCCGCCCACGAAAACGCTACCGCCAATACATCCGTATCTCTGCCTGCACTTGACCTCAAACCATTCCTTAAACGAAAACTCAGGGATCATTGGCAGCGGTTATGGGATCCGCAAACACACAATAAACTTCATCTAATCAAGCCACAGCTCGCGAATTGGCCGCCGGTATCGAAGTCACGTCACACAGAAGTAACACTCACCAGATTAAGAATAGGACATACACACAGCACACACTCATACCTCTTGTCCGGCGGTGACCCACCCCCCTGTGATAAATGTGGTGAACCACTCACTGACCTCCATATACTTATTCAATGCAGAGAATTAGATCTCATTAGAAAAAGACACTTTCGATTAGTCTACCGAGAACACATACCACTTCATCCATCGATGCTCATAGGTAGCGAACCGGTTTTTAAACATCAGTCATTATTTGCATTTTTAAAAGAAGTTCATTCCTTTCACGTAATTTACCCAGGTAATCCGTAGCTCGACGTCTGAAAAGAGGTTGGTGCTGCGGTAAGTACTTTACAGAAAGCATCCTGCCTCCGTGCCTTTGGCATCAAAGGCCTTAATGAGGCATCCGTGCTATTTCCCCTTCATCACTTGTAGATATCATGGTCACTTGCAACGCATTACGCACCACTGCCATAATTTTAAAATCTATACCCACCTTTTACGCTCCTATGTAGCGCGTGATTTTAGGCCTCTTTACAGCCATAATACACCTTATCATTGCTATCACTGGTCATCGCTAACACCACATAAAAGACATGGCGCTCTTTGGCCACCCATGGCCCTTGCGCCACTAAACCCCATTAATCATCATCATCTGCGGCGCATACCCGCGTACCGCGGCCCGTGGTATACGAGTATGAGCCACACGTGTCTGGAGGAAAGGGCTTGACGACGTACGCGACAGGACTTTCACGTTAGTCATGTTGTGACCAGACAGTCATATTCCCCAAACTCTCTTACCCTTCCATGCCAATTTTGGTCTACACCAAGCTAAAGAGGCGATCAAGAGAGCACCCGGACGTAGGCGGCTAGAAAAGAAAGAAAGGAGGATAGATAGATAGATAGATAGATAGATAGATAGATAGATAGATAGATAGATAGATAGATAGATAGATAGAAACTTAAAAGTGCTTACAGTACGCAAAGAAATGCTTCGCATTTAATAAGAACACCACCCACACCTTGCATCTGACGCCACCGCGTGACAGGAGACGCAGAGGGCTCATTCCGCGTGCCGCACCACAGGAGTTGGGCTGCAGGATATTTACAGTGTACAGCACCACGGAGGCTTCGACTTCCAGGTCAGAGTCAACTCAATTCAAGCAGTTCAAGTCCTTTTTGGAAACCGGCGGTCTCCGCCTAAGTACCCATGTAGTTCCCCTCGTACCGGTGGCCAGGCAGGTTGCAAGCGTCACGTGCTTATACCTGCCATTCTATGTGTCCGACAACGAAGTCGTAACCAGCCTCAAATCCTTCGGAACCACGCTAAAGATTGAAGAAGCCCGTTACGCACCGGAACATAAAATTTGAAGAAGCCCGTTACGCACCGGAACTAGCTTACGCACCGGAAACCGCTACATAAAAATGGACATGCGGCTCGAAAACCCACTTCCGAACTTCGCACAAGTGGGTGGTCACAGAGCGACTTTCGAATACCGTGGCGTACGCCGCCTCTTCCGGCGTTGCAACCTAGAGGGCCACCTCAAGGCACAATGCGACACCCCGCACTGTGCCAGGTGCGGCGTTTTTGGCCACCGAACGGACACCTGTACTGAACCGTGCCGACGTTGCGGCGGAGCCCACGCCAGCGTCGACTGCACCGCAAGAAAGTTATACAGCATGGCGGCGGCCATGGATGTGGACGAGTTCCCGGCACTCAGGCGGGCGTCTTCTACATTCTACAGAAGAGACACGGAGACTGACTACTCTACGTCCAGCGAAGCGGCTGAAGCCGAGAGACGCCACAGACGGTTTGGAACAGAACGCCACTCCGGCGAAGGCACCAGCACAAACTACCGCCGCGACGCCAAGGAGGTTGCAAGACGAGACACGTCCAGACGCGGAACCGCCGACGAGTATGAACAACAGCGAGCAACACGTGATACAAGCCAGCCATGCTAGGCCCAATCATGCTGATGCCGCCGAAGTAGGGAGGGATGCAGACAGCGGAGAGGGAAGGTCAGGAGAGCAGCGCGGCGCGGTGAGCGCGAGCGGTGAAGAAAGAGATGCAGACCGGGAAGACGTCGACACCTGGCTAAGATCAAAGTGTACCACCCCCCTGTCGAGCGGTGCGGGGACCTCACGGACGAGCCTGCTGACCAGGAGCAACTGCAGCAGGCCAGCGCCTCGCCCACCTCGAGCGCCGCAGCGGGGCCCCCTCTCCCAGGAGGTCCCGCCCACCCCCCTGCTGAGCGGCGCCGAGGACCTGACGGGCAAGCCTGCTGACCAGGCAGACCGAACGAGCTCCTCCTCGGACAAGTACGGGAGTCCTGCATGCAGCACAGGACCCCGAGGAGCTCCCAGGGCAGACCGCGGGGCCAGCCGTCGGTGGACAACGGTCTCCCGACGCGACGACACCCCGCGGAGGCGACCAGGGCAACGGCAGCACGTACGGCACGCAGGAGGAAGCGGCCGACTCCATGGGACCAGAGAGTGCCTGGTTCTTGGCGGAGGAGACGGCGGAGCTGCGGGCACTACGCCGGTTGCCTGTATCTGACGAGCAGTGGGCGCGGTTCGAGACCATCCTGGACCGCGCCGAGGCAGCCATCGTTGAACATCTGCGGCTGCCCAATCGGGGCTCGCGCCAAACACCACCTCGGCGCGAGATTAACCCCGATAACGCTGCTCAGATACAGGCCCTCTACAGGAGGAACCGGCGCCGGGCTGTCCGGCTCATCGCGGACGGCCCTTCGCAGCTCTGCCCGATTGACCCAGGCACCTTGCACGACTTCTACACCCGCCTCTGGTCCCCGGCAGCAGTGGACACGACACTCCTCAGATCACGAGCCCCCCACCAACGAAGGAACCGGACACATGCCCCTTCTCACACGACGAAGTCGCAGCCAAGCTCCTTAGGTGCGAAAGTACAGCTCCGGGAGAGGACCGCCTGACGTACCACCACTGGAGGCAGGTGGACCCGGACGGGCGGTACCTTGCGGCGGTATTCAACGTCTGCCTCCTATACCGCCGCACACCCCGGAGCTAGAAGACGACGAGGACCATCCTGATCCACAAGAAGGGCGACCGCGAGGACCCCACAAACTGGCGCCCCATTGCCCTTGGTCGCACGATCGCCAAACTGTATGCCGGGTGTCTCACCACCGGGCTGCAGCGGTGGTTGGGCGACCATGCGGTACTGTCCAGGTGTCAGAAGGGCTTCATGCCGCACGATGGGGTGTTAGAACACAACTTCGTGCTGCAGGGACGCCTGGACGACGCCAGGACAGGAGGTGGGGAGCTGTGCGTGGGGTTCCTCGACTATGCCAACGCCTTCGGCTCGGTAGCCCATGAGGCCCTCGTCGATGCTGTCCGCGGCGCCGGCGCGGGGGGGAGGCCTTCACGGCGATCGTGGAGGAGCTCTACCGCGCCAACACCACCTGCGTCGTGGCAGCTGCAGGCACCACGGAGCCCATCAACATCGGAATGGTCTACGGCAGAGCTGCCCCCTTGGCGGCCTGCTGTTCAACATGGTGGTGGATCCGGTCATCAGAGCGGCGCAGTGAGGCGCTAGGCAGCACAACATCCTTGCCTACGCCGATGATCTGACACTGCTCGCCGAGGACCCCGCCACCTTGCAGTGCCGTCTCAACGTGGTGACGGCTCTCTGAGACCGGCTCGGGCTGCGACATAAGCCCGCCAAGTGCCGAACCCTCCATCTGTCCGGGCGCCACCCGGTGGGCACACGGCCCACCAAGTTCACCGTAGGGGGCGTCCCGGTCCCGGCACTGGCGGACTTCGAGGGGCACCGGTTCAGGGTGCTTCCGGACCAGACGACGGTCGACGAGGCCATCCATCTCGGCAGACGGCTGCTCTCCTCCATGCTCACCCCATGGCAGAGGCTGGATGCAATGAATGAATGAATGAACCTTTATTTCGTAGAAGAGGACGGCTCTCGGCCGCAGTTTGGGAATAGGTGGGGAAGGGGTTGTTGGGTGAACAGCCTAATCATGTGAGACTGACATCAGTTCGTGTGAAGCCATCAAAACATTTCTGTATCCAGCCCTCAACTTTGCCATGCGGGTGGGCCTTGCCAGCAAGGGAGAGTGGCATCGCTTAGACGAGGAGCTTCGCCCGCTGATCAAGAGGACCCTGTACGTGCCGGCCCGAGCCTCAAACGAGTATGTGTACGGGAGCGCGCATGCCGGTACTGCAGGGATCCCTCTTGCGGCGGAGCTCAGCGACATCTGCCGAGTGGACGGGGCCTTCAAGCTCCTGTCGTCGACCGATCCGGAGGTCCGAGGGAGGAGCTCGACCGGGTAGTGTCGAGGCGGCTGCGGCGACCGGCGGAGACGGAGGACACCGAGGCCTACCTCTCGGGCGACACAGAGGGCGACTTCCGGCAGACTGCGACCCAGCTGCAGTCTGTCTGGACGGAGGCCCGCAAGGCCTCCCGTCGCCTGGGAGCTGTACGACCAGGGCGCCCGCATCACCTGCGGGGAGGCCACGGTGTCAGCGGGGAACCGCAACAAGTTGATCAAGATCCTCCGGGCCATCCTCAACCAGGGCCGGGACCGTTCTCTCCAGGACAAGTCATCCCAGCGCAAGGCGATGGTGTGTGTATCGGCGGACCCCGCGAACTCTCACTTCATGAGGTCCGGCCGCTACACTCGCTTCAAGGAGTGGCGCTTCATCCACCGGGCCCGGCTGAATCTCCTCCCCCTGAACGGCACACGTACGTGGGTACCCGCAGCAGACAAGAGGTGCCGACGCTTCGGGTACGGGGGAGACACTGCCGCACGTCCTCTGCCACTGCATGCGGCAGAGCCGGGCCATGACGGAGCGCCACAACGCCATCGTCGCGCGCCTCAAGAAGGCGGCCCTGGGGAGAGGTACACCGTCATTGGAGAGAACCAGCAGGTCGGCGTGCCCGGCCTGCGGCCCGACCTGGTCCTGGCCCGAGGCGAGGAGGCCCTGGTCCTGGACGTCTGCTGTCCCTTCGACAACAGGATGCAGGCGTTGCAGGAGGCCCGGAGGATCAAGGAGAAGTATGCCCCTTTACAGCTACATCTCCTCCGGCGGTTCCAGCGCATCTCCGTCGACGCCATCGTCGTAGGCTGCCTCGGCACGTGGGATCCGGCGAACGATCGTGTCTGCCGCAGGTTGTGCTCCAAGCACTACCTGCGGACAATGAAGAGACTTTGCGTCAGTGACACGATCGCCGCCTCCACGACCATATCGGAGCCATATAGGTGTTTTGTAAATAGTTTTTATCCCGAGATGCGAACTCGCGTTTTTATTGTATACACCTTCACAGTTTTACCGTTTTTATACTAGCACCACTAACTGCTTTTAGCCCTTTTGTTGATGTTTACATTGTATACATATTTTTTTGCGTTGTTGTTTACTTTTTCGTTTCCTTGTAACCATTTATGATGTTATATTGTCAATAATATTTGAATAAAACTCTGTTTCTGTAGTCAGCTGGGCAAGCGTCGAGGACACAGTCGGCGGTGGGAGTCAAGAGAGCGGCCTTGAGAGACGTCAGAATGACGGGAAGGATGATCGCTCCACGACGAGCAAAGGCAAAGAGTCGCAGGGAGACCGGAAACTCAGCCTGAAGGGAAAGTTGGACGTCGGGAGCCAGTGCCGAGGCGCGCAACACGTGGTGGCATAAAAAAGGTGACGACGACGAGCCACGCGGGCGTGAGACCCGGCAACCTCTAAACGACGGACACCCCAGTGGTTCAACCGAACAGGAGAAGACGAAGAAGGCGCCAGGAGACGAAGCAGCGCCAAAACACGAGTCTCCAGATTCCGGCCGGCACCAACCACCGCCCGAGTGCACGCCGAAACATGGCGGCACCTTGCAGCAGCAAGGCGGGGTGGAAGCCCAACATGGCGTCCAACATGGCGAAACGAGAGCGAAGCTGGCCCGAGCAGCAAAGCTGGCGGCGGACGAGTCTGCTACCCAGGACCATGCAGGAACACCGTCGTCAGACGACCAGGAACCCGGCGAGCTCGTTATTAAAGAGCACGCTCTCGTGCCTTCCGGCTCACCCAGGCCTACCCTGCCGCGAACATCTCCGATGCTGGCGGGCGTCGGCCGAGGGCGGCATGGCCGCGGTCGAGACCCCGAGGCCACCCACGGTGGAAACAGCACCCAGCCGCTCAGGCCTTCAGGCCTGGGCGCCGACACACAAGGCGCCGGAGAAGCGTCCTGAACGCAGCACAAAGAAGGCGCGCCGGGACGTCGCAGGGCGTCACAGAGGCGGCACGCCAGGCAGCGGGCGAGAAGGAGGCGACGGCAAGGCAGCGCTCAAGTCAACAGGCAGCGCCGTACGACATGGACACGGATAGCGATTTCTATTGAATAGGTGGGTGAATTCCATGCTTCTCCCCGCCAACATGCACCACCCTTGCGGCTGCCCACCTTAAAGAGGCGCCGCACAAAAGACTGAACACTTCCGCCCAAGTACAAACCTGTGCATTTCTAGTCATAAGTATTCGGGGCCATAGGCGTGCGCAGGGTTCCCCTTCAGGGGGGGGCGAAGGCTTGTCGCAGCGCCCCCCCTTCCCTATTAAGTCAATGTATGGGGCAGACTTTGCCCCCCCCCCCCCCCTTCTTAGGTGACTAGGGGGGGACGGCCGCCCCCCTCTGCCCCCCCCCCCCCCCTTTGCGCTCGCCTATGTACGGGTCCATAGACTGACGAAACTATGTGGTTCATTGACACGCTAGCGCTGTTACTTTGCACTGTGTGTATAATAACTAGAGACCGGATTATAGGCAAATGCCTATTTTTTTCCTTGCGTTCCTATCGCGCCACTTTGATATATGAGCATGAATTAGGGGTAAAGGAGCGCTTTTATAGTGTTTTTATAGTGCCTATAAATGCCTATTTTTGGGGTTTGTGCCTAAATGTCTATAAGTGCCCATAAATGCCTATTTTCAAAATTGGTGCCTATATGAACGCTATTTAGCCTCAAATTTTGCTTTCGAGTACAGTTTGAGACCGCAATTCATGTTACCGGGCGAAATTGACTTTTCGGAACTTTATGGGGTGCAACAACCTAGTTCCCTAGTTCAACAAACATCCGGGAAGTAACCGGTAGCAGCAGTGAAATGGGACGCGCCGGCCACCTTACCCCACCGCACTGACATGGCGCGAGCGATTGGAGCAGGGGAGAGGAAAAGACGCTATTTCTGCAACCCTAAATGGGAGCACGTCCCAGCGTGTACAGTGGAATGGGGAGAGGAAAATAAGGCGGGAAGTGGAGAGGGAAAGAAGAGGAGAGTGGCGTCTATGGCCGAGGACGTGGCGGGCGGCTTTTACCGCCGGTTTTCCAGTCCAGTGTTCCCATGGAATTGAAGCACCTCCTTGAAGACTTGGGCGTGGTGGTGGGCAGAAAACAGGAGGTGCCTGCGCAGGAATATGGAGAGCGAATGCGAAACCATGGAGTGTCGTCAGGGGAAAGTAGAAGTAGGTAAAAAAAAATCAGATGCGCACATGACTTTTGTTTCGTTTGTAATTTACTCTTTAAAGGCGCTTCACCAGGTCACATGAGAAATTTTAGTCAGATACTGGAAGTGTTCGCGTGCCCAATGAAGAGCTTTGTACCACAAGAACTTTTTAATTGGTTCACTACGGGCCGCGAAAGCATGATGCCGGTAGGTGATCACATGATGGTGACGCATCAACACGCCATGCGCACGCAATATTACACTATGTGCACATGACATGCCCAAGCCAGGTCGTGCGCACAAGCGGTGGTGTATCGTTTCGGCGTTCGCTCTGTAGTGTACTGCCTGTTTCTGTGGGATGGATCCGTCTATGCGTTTGGAGAGGCTGGCATGGATCCTGTATCCTTACCACGACACAGCGCGTCGCACAGCTGGAACTGCTGTAAGGGACGATGCACCAAAAACATGCCAAGCGTTGTCAGGGCTGGCGCCGGCACGACGCGGGAACGGCGAGAACACGAACACAAAAAAATATGGGCAGCTAAGTCTCGCATCGCTCTCGATTCGAAGAAAAAACTAAAGAAAAACGCGCACACATTCCGTTTGTATGTATTAATATGTCTATTAACGTTCATTCTTCTATTCAAGCAACAGATTGCACAAAGTACACATGTAGCCTCGAATAATTCTCGCAGTTTCATGTACTACTGTGACATACACAGGACCATTCCTTGTTGAACTTCACCTCCCCCACATTGGTGCGCGCGCCCGTGAGATAAAGGGCAGGAGGCATTCAGTCTGACATTTCACCTCCTTCCGGGGAGCGTTGCGTTGCAAATCTTGGCAGACGTGATCGTTAGCGCAGTGCATGCATTACACTTCTAGCTCGAAACGCTCAAACCTGTTAAGGGGCCCTTTATGGTGTTCACACAAAGAGGAGAAATTGACCCTGCGCTATTAGACCCGGCCAATACGAGGCTAACAGACCCTTTTGGCCTTTTAGCGGTCTGGCTATTGAATCCTGTGCTGCCCTTCCCAGCCATGCCGAAAAGAAGCAGACCCAGGAGCATAGGCGGAGAGTACGGGGAGGGCTCGGGGGCTCGCCCCCCCCCCCCCCCGGACGGCTTCACGGGGGGGCAGAGCCCCCCCCCCCCCCCTGCGCCTGCCCGGGATATTTTTTAAGAGCTTGGCTTAGGTCCCCGTCCATTGACAACGAGCATTTGGCCTCCTGTCTGGCAGCTATTTACTTCCCAGGTGGCTCTTTATACCCGCTTTTTCATTTCAGGCTTTTAAAATTCCGATCATGGACCAGTGACAAGTGAAACACTCAGTTAATAATTCCCCGCAAATAGATTTGTATGTGCAGAATATGTTGTGTTAACAAACAACTGAGGCGACCTCTTAGTGTTCTGTAGTGGTAGAAAATTGTATTTTCTACCACCTGAGAATTATTTTTGACCATCACAAATTGAAGATTAAAGCTTCCTGTACCAGCATTAGGCCACTGTCTTACGTCTGGTGCATGTTTTAACAAAGTAATGCATGTCAATAAATAAAATAGGCGGGTCCCACTCATTGTGGGAATCGATATTATGTGATGCAGTCACCGAGTAGCAGCCTATACGGCATTTTTCGCTTTGAGCCAAGCGTTGCGAGGAGGATCGATGTCTGTGTAAGTTGAAAAATAAATCGGGAGTCATCACAAGAGATATTCATACTGATATCGCGGTGTAGGCGCCAAAGAGAATAAGGTGGTATTGAAGTATTTAATTATATTCTTTAATTTAGGAGGCGGACATGCTCTCTCTCTCTCTCGATATATATATACAAAGGCGTGCGCACGAGGGGGGCAGAGGGGGGCGGCCGCCCCCTCTAGTCACCAAAGAAGGGGGGGGCGCAAAGTCTGCCCCATACATTGACTTAATAAGGAAGGGGGGCGCTGCGACAAGCCTTCGCCCCCCCCCCCCTGAAGGGGAACCCTGCGCACGCCTATATATATATATATATATATATATATATATATATATATATATATATATATATATATATATATATATATGTATGTGTGTGTGTGTGTGTGTTGTGTGTGTGTGTGTGTGTGAAGCGACAGGGAGAACAATGTAGAAGAAGAGCAAGCCGGGCCCCGCCCCCTCCGGCAAAATGAAAACTCTCCGCCTCTGCCCAGGAGCGTGTTTATTCGATGGTGCACACTTAACTTACCATTCTGGACAATAAAAGGAGAGACCGTGTTCTGGAAACCGTGCCCGCAAAGGGACCATTGCATGGCTATGTTAAATCATTAACGCCTTTGTACAATCATAAAATATAACAATTGTTTGCTTTCCTGTCGTAGACCAGGTCGCGCACGTCCTTATTCGAAAATTTGAGTTTTTGTAAAAATTTATTGTGCCTATATTTACGATTTTGGGGGGCCTAAAACTGTGTTTTTCCTGCCTATTTTTGGCGCCTAAAACACGATTTTAGTGCCTAAAAATCCGGCCTCTAATAATAACACTTCTAGTCAAATGGCGGCATGGGAAGTGCGCCGCAATAGTCCATTGTTCACAGGCCGATGTGCAAACGTCACGTGCTTATACTTGCCATGCTGTGCCCGATAATAAGGACGCAACATAGTTTCTTGCGGCTAGGATGGCGCTGCAATGAACCCGACTGACCGCACGTTGCGTGCGTGTTTCTCGAGCCCTTCGCTCACGCAACTATCCAATGCAACGCACGCGAACGGGTTAGTGCCCGCCTTCGCACCAAAGCACCTTCCTTTTTTTCTTTCATTAGCTTTAAATGTTCACTGTTGCGTCACTTGGCGATAAATGGTCACCTGCCTTCTCAGGTGGAGACGATAGGCAGTGGACCGCTAGCGTGTAGATGTGCATTGATCAGTGTAAATTTCATCTATTGGTCATGTCCAATGGAAATTTCATCCTGTGTGATATCATTGTCCTTAAACATGATTGCGTATATCTGGCGATGGGTCCTGGAGGCACTACTGTAAGGCACAAGGCGACGCATTGCTGTGCGTCATTGGGGTTTACTGCCCGTTGATACTTTTGGCGAGAACAACTGTCCATCGTAAAAGGTAAAAACAGCGCAAAATAGATGAGACGAACGAGGAAGCACACAGGACAAGCATTGTGCTGTGTGCTTGTCCATGTGTCCAACTGTCCAAGTCTTTGCGGGTCCTAAAATGAGTATTCCAGCCGAGGCGTTCCGAGCAGTGCAACCGCAGTCGACATGAGGCTCGGAAATCTACTTCCGAATTTCGCACGAGTGAGAGGCCGTAGCGGCCTGTTTCAGTCACAACCTTTTTTTTCCCCTCTCAAATGTCCCCCCGTAGCGCCACTTGTGACAGAAGGTGCACGGCTCGGCCGGCACTGGTTGTGATGGTAGATGACACAAATACGTGCGGATGATACACTGTCATTCCCTGTTCTGTGCGCTGGCGCGGCCACCTGTCTCAACAGGTGGCGACGTGAGGCAGGGGGACCGCTCGCTCCGCACGCATCCGTATGTATGCATTGCTCAGAGAAAGTTGTATTGTGCAGGATTGAGGTGTAGAAAGACAGACCGCTGCACGATATAGCAACAGAATTTTCTGAGTATATGTAGCCAAATGCTTCAATTGTTATCCTTATGTCATCCCTTGTCCCCCCCCCCCCCCCTGCTTTCTTTTGTCTTGTATAAGGGACTTGTTAATTATTTGCGAGCACAATATGTGCATACATGTTTGCATGTTTTACGCCCACAGCAGGGCAATCATTAAGGGTATTCGCATACTGTGAACTTGTATATGTATCATGCATCACGGTTTAATTCATTTTGAGAATAGGGATGTCCTCTCCAGTCCATTGGTGCCCCAGGCACGGCGCCTCTACATGGAGTGTGTTCAACCCTTGTTTTACCAGGCGTTGGCGGGCCCACAGGGAACTGTGAGTGAAGCACCGCCTGTCCTATGGTATTTATTGCCTAGCTTCGCATACACATTGTTTGAAACACCCTTTTACACTGTTTAGGGTAGAACATAGCCCCTTTGTGTGATTCCTTTTTTTTCTTAAGTAAAGTAACATGTCTTTGAACATAGCCACAAGGAATACTCGGGGCTTGAGCACTTCGCACAAGCAAACATTTGTAGGGAAGGTAGATAGGAAACAGAAGTGCGACATCCTGTGTCTACAGGAAACGAACATTGACACGTTAAAAAAAGCCAGAGAACTCGAGAAGTAGTTCTCTGCTCGAGGGTTTTTTTTAAAATGCGAATGCATTTCTTAGTCGGGCTATGTCAGGCGGCGTTGTCCCGCGTTGTCCGCGGAGGAGGAGGATAGGTTGAGGAGGTGTCCGCGCGCCGGCAGGTGTTATCTCTCCGCTCTCACTCCCTCTCCCATAGGCAACAGCTGCGGGCGCGCGCGCTTATCCTCGCCCCTAGCAAACGGAGCATGTGGTGCGAGAGAGTGTAGGAGAGGGTAGGTGCAGTGCTTCGCCGCTCCTCTCGCCGTTCGCTCTCTCTCCTCCCTGCGCCCCACTCTCCCGTCCGCTCGCGCCTCACTCTCGACCGTTCGCTGGCTGGGCGCCTCTCAAGGCGATGAAGTCGGTGTCGGCGCATTCGCATTTCCTCACGATTCCCTTCGGGGAGGTGGGGACATTTTTTTCTTTCCCCACGCATCAGGCGTGCGGAACGGCAATAATAGTGTTTAACTGGGCTCTCCTTAATGGAAGCCACTTTACCTTCGATGCAGACGGCGGAATGGTAACATTCGACTTTGAATTCCAGTCTGAGCAGTTTAGACTAATAAACATTTATGCACCGGTCAAAAGCCAAGCTATGGCAGACTTTTACTGGCAGCTGAACCCTTTGCTTTTGGAAAGGAAACACCTTATCCTAACAGGTCACTTCAATTGTGTACTCAACAATCTAACGGACAGAGCAGGCCCCGCAAGGGAGAGAAAAGATGTATACAGGTATGAACTAAGGAAAATGGTAGACCAATTTAGCTTGGTGGACGCGTATGTTTTGCACCACGGGGAGATCTTCCAGCATACATGGGCTCGTAGTGACACGCAGGCGCGACTAGACCGTGTCGATGTGACACCGTCATTACAGTCTGCAGTCATAGACTGCCAAGCCACTGACCCCCCCTTCATACGCCGTGGGTATCTCGGACCACAGGCCGGTATTGGTGTCCCTTGAACTCAAAGACAGCCTATCCTACCGCCAGCCATGGCGAGTAGATAAGAGGCTCTTTAATGACGAAACGGCGAAAGCTAGCTTGCACAACCGCTTGGCAGCCTCTGTAGGCGAACATAACTGGGATAGCCGAAAACGGGTGTGGAAGGAGATCTGTACCGATGAAGGTAAAAAGTTGAAACATCGCTATTCAAATCTGGTAAGGACAACATTGCAACACATTCGCATTGTCGAAAGAGGCAGGCCGACCTCTCTATTAATGAAAACCTATGTCAGTGACCTGAAGCTTAGACTAGCACGGCTGAGGATGCTAACGTCATCTGCGGCTAGCAGCTCTCAAGCTAGACACTTACCTAGCTCACACCCGGAGGTGCTAAATTACATTAATGGTACCCGACTGGGACAAATGGAAAATAGAGGCAACTTAAGTAAACACGATATTCTACAGTTTTGTGCCCACTTCGAAAGCCTGGGCACTCGTGAACTTAAACTTAATCTAGACTCAGTCTTGGAACACCCTTTCCTAAGTAACCTTCCGCAGCTCACCCCAGAGGAGTACTGCGGCCTAGTGGCGCCTATCACCCTAGAAGGAGCTTACAAGAGCATTGCATCATCTGCACAAGGGTTCAGCACCGGGATGCGACGGCCTGACCATAGAGCTCTATAGCACATTCTGGGACATCTTGGGGACCACCTTATGTGAAATACCTAAAGTATTCACCAGGTCACACACACTTCCACCATCCTTCAAGTGCGGCAAAATTATTTTGCTTCCGAAAACACAGGACCACATTAACGATCCACAAAACTGGCGTCCCATTAAACTTTTGGGGTCAGACTACAAGTTACTAACAACTGTACTAACCCTACGTATGCAGGGAGTTATGCCTTCTCTGATTAGATCCTGGCAGTCGTGCTCGGTCATTGGCCGCAACGTACAGACGGTGAACGTCCTAAATAGGGACATTATCGATTACACGAGACAAAGACAGGCGAATGGGTGGCTCACTTCCCTAGATCAGGCGCAGGCGTTCGATAGGGTTGAGCACAAGTACATCTTCGCCACCCTGCTGGCATTCCGCTTCCCGAAGCAATTTGTGTATATTATAATGGAACTCTATAAGGATATCAGCAGTGACTTATCTATCAATCAAGAAATAGTTGCCTCATTCCCAGTGTCGATAGGCGTGCGACAGGGCTGCCCCCTCTCTCCCCCGTTGTTTGCATTAACCATAGAACCTTTCCTCATTGAAGTAGAGAAGCAGCCAAGCGTACTAGGGCTGCAGCTCCCCGGAAGTGGCACTATCAACGTGGCGGCCTACGCAGATGACGTCACAATATGCCACAGGGATGAGGACAGCCTTGCCGCTGTTCTCAGGGTCTTTTCAGCCTACTCGGAAATCTCGGGAGCCAAGCTTAACTTGCATAAATGCAATTCGCTTAGTCTCCATGCTACATCCTTAACATGTTTGCATGGCATCAATGTCGTAAACAGCTTAAGAATCTTAGGAATAAACTACAGTTTTAAGGGGGGCAACTAGCGAAAGCTGGAAAGAGGAGCTGGAGTCCCTTAAGCAGATCACTAGGGCCCTGGAATTTAGTTTTCCATATTATGTACGAAGGTATTTGCTGATGAATGTTTTCACCGGCCGTCTCTGGTTCATGACCAACGCTCTTGTACTACCATATCAAATAGCACGCCAAGTTAAGTCACAAATTACCAGGTTTTTTGGAATGCTAAAACACCCCTAGTCAGGCACGAGCCACTTGGCCTGCCGCGGGAGAAAGGTGGTCGGAATATCCCCTCGGCAGTGGTATTGGCAGATATTTACGCCTTAAAGACGACTCTAAGAGTCCTACAGCTACAGGAGGATCATCCCGCAAGACAACTTGCGTCTTACTTTCTAGGCACCCAGAGCCGCCTGTTTTTACAGGCTCTGTCCCCAGGGCCAAAGGCACTGAATCCAACCCCTTTCTATAGGCATGTCATGGGCATTTATAGGCGGGTAGCCGCACTACAACTCGAGGCTCCCCTGCTGGAAACTCGAAACACTGAACTTGCACAGGAACTTTTATTAAACACAGGTTGTGAAGTGAAAAACCCGGAACTTTCCATGGGTATTATAACGCCCAGCTGGCTACCGAGCAATATTCAAGATGTGGTTTGGCGCTTTGGGTGGGGTGTCTTGCCTACGGCGGACCGGATGTACAAGTGGCATTATGTAAAATCGGAGCAGTGCGTTCACTGCAAAAAGCACGCAGACAACGAGCACGCGTTATTGTCGTGCCGCGTAGCCACAACATTCTGGTCCCTCGTGGGCAAGGCGTACCACCCACTGGGCATAGAAAGGTTCATTAAGAGAAGTCGTTGCCCGAATGGTGCACTAGCACGCCTTGTGCTGACTGGCCGGGCTTTTTGC
>JALIZH010023829.1:0-26611 GCA_030522465.1 Rhipicephalus appendiculatus | reverse complement strand
CGTTGGTGTCATTCGGGCGTTCGTACTCGCATGCATGCGTTTAACTGAGTATTTAAAGGGACCCACAACTGGCCCGAACGGGTGATTAGATCCCGGTGGAAATGAAAAGACCATGAATTATGGTGACAGATGACAGCATACTTCTCGCGATCTGTGCAGGATTTATATTTTTAAATCGCATTCAAAAGTAACAACAGCCGGCATGTCGCGCGCCTAGCGGAAGATCCATGAACCACAAGTATGAAGTCTTAATCACTTTGCTGTACGTAGTCTCATGATTTTATGCCCACCAGAATAAGGGCTTAAAATTTGAATATGTATGTTATTGTCCATCCCCGTTTGGTTCTATGCGGCTTACAAGGTAAAAGTAGTAGAGCATGAAAAGCGGCGCTGCTTTCGTGGCTTCCAGTGAAACGGAGGCAGTGGCGCATGCGCACGGCCTACTCGATAGGGGTCCAAGTTTTGCGCTCGCATGCGAGCCAAAATTCGTTCCTCTAACTCGCTCAAGTTGTCAAGCGACGACATAACGAAACCGTCCAACTACGGCCGCACGTGAACTACCATGCGTGAACTGTCGATCACGTGTAAAAGCGTTGTTTCGTTTTCGAAGGCTTAGCTCAGCTTGGCTTGGCTAAAAGTCCTAAAAAGGACCTGTGTACGGCCAAAGTACTTGAATAAGAAGCCCCAGAAAAGCGCTGTAACTCTTGTAAAATAATTTAACACGCCAGAAAGCAGTAGTCGCGGGACCGCAGGCTCGACAAACACAACATTACGTGTTGATACTTAGGGCTTCACTTTTCATCACCGCTGGCGTATAATCGCTATCGCGACCACATCCACTGTTTGCAGCATGTCTCCTTAAGACTGCATAATCGCCGCGCATCGAAAAATTCTGATGATGAATGTTCTACGGCGTTTTCCGCGTTACCATTCCGTGATTACAAGCTCTGACCGGTAAGCTTTCAGTTGCACTCAAGAAAACGGGTACTATAAAAATTGGTTGTGGGTCCCTTTAAGGATGGGTTACTTTTGTAAAACACGCAGTCACTAACCGCTCACGGCGTGCCCCTGACTGCCGGAGGATGCGCTTGGTTGTCGGAATATGCCGGCGCAAAGCCGGGCTTATTCTGAAAGCACTTTATGAAGCGATTTATCAAAAAAGGAGTGCTCTCATTTGTGCATAACCAGTGCCTATGGCGAAACGAGGTCCCGCCTTCTTTTCGGGAAAATTTGTTTTCGTTGCGAAATTATTTAAAACGAAACACTCGTGTCTGATGTGTGTACAGTAACTGTGTGTTGAACAAAGGTCAGTTTAAATAAAAGTAATCAGTCTGTGTGTTTTTGTGTTCGTTATTCCCAGAATACCGGATCGCTTCTCCAGCCTCTTCACTCCAGTTAATAATATTCTGGGGTTTTACGTCCCAAAACCACGATATGATTATGAGAGACGCCGTAGTGGAGGGCTCCGGAAATTTTGCCCATCTGGTGTTCTTTAACGTGCACTGACATCGCACAGTACACGGGTCTCTACCATTTCGCATCCATCGAAATGCGACCGCCGCGGCCGGGATCGAACCCGCGACCTTCGGGTCAGCAGCCGAGCACCGTAGCCACTGTTCCACCGAGGCGGACGCTTCACTCCAGTTGACAGCCACACTCGGGGAAACGAAGGTATGGCCATGGTCTGGCGCCTCACCACTAATGATGATAAATCAACAGCGGCGTTCGCCCTGTAAACGAGGCAGTCGATCCTATATTCCCCCTTGTTGGACAGGACGACGTAGGAAAAGAGGTGAGTGGCACCCACGCAATGGAGCCTAAACCAATTGCGTTTGTTGTTCAAAAGAGGCTCACTTCGTCTTGTGCTGAAAGTTTGTCACCAAGTGACATGTTACAAAAGCTACTATTTGGAAGTTGTGTTTTACACAATAACGGCGAAAATCATGGTTCGTTACCATGCCTGTTTGCATTTGTTATTTTGTTGTGAGCCTTCATTATGTCTGTGTAATCCACTTATTGTGTAGGTTTTGCAAACTCTTACTACGCTTCCATTTTCTTATCATGATATCACGTTCTTCTTTTCACGTACCATTCTTCATGGCTGCTCACGCTGAACAGGAGCGACAACATAGCAAGTCAAAAGTCTGATTTCTCCAGCCGTCACGACTTTTTGATTTATACAAGGAATAAACATGGAAACATGCTGCCGATATCTGCAGTTTATTTTGCATGGCATACACTATGCACATCATAGTCACACATTTTGGTTGGCTATACTCATACAAGCATGTAAATTAGGAATACCTCAACTAGCTACCTCATTGGAAATCACAGACCATCTCTTCGCGCTTTCTATGTTACTTTGCTGGAAATTGAACTCCAAAATCAAGATGGGACCTGACAAATGGAAACACGTAGTGGGTTAAGCAGGAAGAACAGATGAAGTGCCTCAGACAGGCTGGCCGACGTTTCGATAGGTGGCCGTATCTTTGTCAAAGGCGCCTTGGCGTGTTAGTTTTAAGGGGGTTAGTACTGACGTCATCTCCTGTGGTGGCGCGTGTCCGTGCTGGTAAAGGCCTGACCACACGTGCGCGTTGCAGCGTGTCAACGCGTGTCTTTCTGACGCGGCGTCGTGCCCTCTCCCCATTGGAGAGAGAGGGCGCCCGGCTACGCGAAGCTGCGCGCCCTTTCTCTCCAATGGGGAGAGGGCACGACGCCGCGTCAGAAAGACACGCGTTGACACGCTGCAACGCGCACGTGTGGTCAGGCCTTAACGTTGTCGCAGGGACAGGGACGCACGAAGAGTCGTCGGGGCCGGCCATAGGTGATACAGGTGCGGGAGAAGCGGAGGCAGTCGGAGGTGCCTCCTTGGCCTTGTGTTACAGCCAGCCAACGAACACGGCCTGCTGCTCCTCTGTTGCTGTTGCTTCCTGCTTGCCTCCGTTGCCAGGCACGCCTTGGCGCGCTCGTAGCTTTAAAGGGACCCTGAAACGGTTATTTGAAGCTTTGTCAGCGTTTAGGCTAGAGCATCATCGAACCATTGGCACCACAAATTTCGCTGCACGCCGTGTACCAAGGCGGCTACGGCCAATTATATCATACCCTCCTTCTTACCCCTGCCTTGCCTCCTCAACTCATGATACACGCTGGCATCGCTGGCGATCGCAGAGCTCATGTGAGCACACTCGATGATTTGAGCTTCGCCCGGTGATGACCTCTGAGACTGCACGCCGACAGGTTGCGTGCATCTCGGAGACCATAGCCCTAGTGCGCCCGGCAGCACGCACGCCGTCTGGCAACAGAGACATCGCGGAGGGGTTGATATCTGCTCCGACAGGTGCCGCCACCCTACCAGCCAATTTTTCGTGCGCGCACACCGCAGCCAATCAGATCGTGCGCAGACTGCGTGTCATACTGGGGAGGGGCGGTTGAAAACGCGTTGGGCTGAGCCGCAGTGATCTGCAGCGATTCGCAGCTTTATAGAGTTGTAATCAATTACACAGTGTACGCAGAGAGCTTAAATTAGTCTGTAAATGAGCCTTAGGACTTGGTCTACTGGCTCAATGTGTTTGTACAAAATCGTCAAAACCGTTTCAGGGTCCCTTTAAAGGGGCCCTGCGACACAAATTTAGCGTGTCGTTTTCATCGCTTCTTGTCGAACTGTGGAATGCACCGATATCGTTGCGCGAGTGGCAACGCCAAAAGCAATGCTGTTATAATTTTATTTCTGCGGAGAAACCACACTGTTTTCGGACTGGAGCGACATACAGTGGCTATTTTTGTGATCGGAAGTGACGCTTGACCACGTGGGAGTGACGACATAGGCCGTTCGTTTTGATTGGTTCGATGCGACAAGTCGCGCGTAATATTCATACGGTCCCAGATAGACCACACTATTGTGCGCTAAAAATGATAAAAGCTCTCTCTATACTTCCTCAGATATAAAAGGATTTCTGTTTCTAAATATGAAAATTTCAAAATAATTGCAAGACGACGCTAGGAGCGCTGCACAACGGCCGCCACCACGGCCGGACTAGACTCCCTCCTAGGAGGGAGTCCAGTCCTGCCGTGCCACCACGAGGCGAGTCGTCCGGTACGTCTCTGTAAGAGGCGCGTGGTGATTGGAAGCGGCCTTTGACGTCAGTGGGAGAGTGAAATGCGAAAGGGAACGTTTTTTCTTGTCGTCTGCTGGGGTTTTGAAGTTTGACGGCTTATAACTTCCGTTACCGTGTACCGATTTCGATAATTCTTTTTGCGTTCATCTAAGTATTCGGCACTACACGAATTCCAGCGCTGCAGAATGCAGACGAAAAAGCGTCGCAGGGCCCCTTTAAGTAACTGGACCGGGAGTCGCTTGTGGTTGCACACGCAGCCGGAGCTTTCGCTGGGCTGGTGTTTGTAGTGGTGGCTGCCGTGATAGCAGCTGCGGGCTCAGATGGCTGAGGGGGGGGGGGGGGGAGCCTCGATGCGTGCGCCTCCGCTCCTCCGTATTAGTACTGAGCGCGTCACCGAGGCGACCGCGAAAAGCACGTCCACTCTGTTGGGCTGCTCAAACGAGAATCCCTTTTTTCTCGGACTTCCCGACTGGGCGCTGCCCATTCAAGGAAGCGGGGAGGGGGCTCTCTGTCTGTTCGCTCGTGTCTGGGTGTGTGTGTGTGTCCTTCCACTGGTCCCCCCCTCAGCCTTGGGCCTTGAGGCAGTGACAGCGCTTTTGTGAGCTGCGATATGTACCCGGCCGGAAAGAACGGCGACCAAGCGACCTATCGCTCAGTGCAACCTTCTGTCGGTGCATGCATGGCAACCTAGGACAACCGAGGCCGTCAGCGCCTACCAACCAGACCAGCCACGTGTTCTGGAGCCATCGTCTTTCAAGGTGTCTCTGTTGGGTCGGCTCTTCGTGCGTAGTAGCGGTATAGTAGCGGCAACGAAACACGCTGCTGCCCTGTTCAGGTATGCCTGACTTTTTTTTCTGAATGCACTGTCCATTCTTGTTTTGTGTTTGTTTTTTTTTTTTCTTTTTATCCCCTCGTTGTATATGTTGACTCCGATACTCTCTGTGCGTTATATATCTATATCTAGCGCAAGTGTGTTGCAGAACTTATCCAACGGGGCTGTTTCCACGGCGTCGCATTCGTCGCTCTCGATAGCTCTGAACGCATTCAACTAGTTTTTTCAGACCGCCAGGCAACGACTCGTGGCGCCCGAAGCTCGCTCTCACCTTCGACGTGAGAGCCTATCAAATTCTGGTGGCGGGGGCAAATTTCATGCAGCGAAAACTGCACGACGTCTGCCGCAGTGTCCATAGATTTAGTATCGGGAATATTTGATCCGCAGCAATTTCATTCAAAAAACTTTCAAAAACGTTCTGTAGCCCTCCACTTGAGTGGACCGCCGTACTGAAAGCCATAAGGCAACTCAGCGTAGGCAGGTAAAAAAGCATGTATTTCAATTTGAATTATTAAGTATACATACATATTAATGTTCCACGCCAATTATTCGACGCTGTACGTGTTCCTAAAGTTTTGTTGTTTATGTGCAGTTTGTTTACTTTGTTTCCTGAGGGCGTGCAATATTGCCGCGCCTCTATTAGTGCCCAGCTATGCGTTGGCGCCGGAAAAGACGACGACCGACCCGTTCGAGAGGCGCATCACGATAAACAGAAGAAGAAGGCGTTTTTTAGCGAGTCTACCTTTGGTGTCTCTGAGAAAACGCCGTGCTTCTGTTTCTTACAATAAAGCCCCCTGTACTTTGTGAACTGCGACAATATGCTAAATTTCGTTTGAAGCACCCTGTGGTATTTGTCAGGCTAATTCGCTTGTTCGTTTAGGTGTGTGTGTGTGTGTGTGTGTGTGTGTGTGTGTGTGTGTGTGTGTGTGTGTGTGTGTGTGTGTGTGTGTGTGTGTGTGTGTGTGTGTGTGTGTGTGTGTGTGTGTGTGTTTGTGTGTATGTGTGTGTGCGTGCGTGCGTGTGCGCGCGCGCGCGCTTCCGAGCGCGTGTTGCGCATCATTTGTCTTACATTTATCTCAGTCTTTTTCTTAGTCTTTCGTTATTCCTAATGAACTTGTATTTAGTTCACTTGTTCACATATTCCCAACTTTTTCGGCGTCGTTGTGGCGCCACTGTACATCCAACGTGGTGGTCGTTGAGGTTATCGAAATGCCGCAGATTGCTTCTTAGCGCTTCGGTTGTCCTCCGAATTTTTGGGAAAGCAGAGAAGCGGTGACATATTGTAACAAGTGAATTAATATCAGGCGCACGATTGGAAGTAAAGCAAACACGATCGTCGCGTTGCTAGCGCGTTACAATGCCTCCCGTGTGGATAGACCGGTATTATAAAAAAGTTTTTCACAGAGCATGAAATTCTTAGGCGTACAACAGCTTAGTAAAATCACAGGTATTACTTGAAGCCTGCCTTGCAACGTTCCTCAGTTGCTTTGGATTCAGCAATTGGGAACACATGTACATTGTTTAAAGAGAGCGGGTCTCGCCTCCGGGTCGTGGTCTACAAGGTGTCGTGTTCCGAGTGTGCAGCCAGCTAGATAGGCGAAAGCAAGTGTTTCCCGGAAGGAATGCACAAGATCGATGCCAATAAGGAAGGAGTATAATGGCGTATTCGGTTGGGCGTTTTCGAGCGCTCTAGAGCGCTCTGAAAAGTTGCCGCGCGTTCGGTTGGTAGAATTCGAGCGCTCGGAATACCTTCGGTTGGCTTTTTCGGAGCGTCGAACTCCGACTCGGAGCGCTCCCGACTGCTCTGACTTGGAAGTCAGAGCGTGGCGCGTGGTTGCCGGCAAGTGACAGCGTGAGCACGCATTTCGGAAGGGGACGTCGTCGGACGCGTAATACTCTGTGCACGTGTGTTGTTCGCGGCGTTTTTGAGCGTGTGTGTGGTGAGTTCACATCTACGAAGCCATAAATGCACCATGTCAAGAAGGATGTGGCTAGTGAAGGCGGAGAAAACGTCAATGCTGTTGTTACAGCAGCTCGCAGACGAACGCCTTGAAGCGAGCAGCTCGGACGACGACGACGATCGCCAGATTTATGTTCTGAGCTCAGAAGGCTGTTGCTACGTCCAGATATGTCGGAGATGGCCACTTAACTGGTCGGCGCCATTTGCCGATGCAGCGCAGGAATGTTTACCGGCTGCTTCCCGCGCTGGCTGCACGGGGGCGCTACAGGTGCGCTGCTCGGAAATCACCGATGTATTCGGTTGGTACGCTGCCTCTCGCGCTTTGATTGCGAGCTGCCTCGGCATCTGGCGACTCTCAGCCAGAGGACCGGAGCGACCAACCGAATACACCATAACGTAACGTCTTAACGCTCTTGCATAGCACTGTGAGAAGCACGACCACAAAATTTACTTTGACGGCGCTTCTGTTATAGAAACAGAGAGGAATTCGGGAAGAAGGCTCTTGTTCGAGGCTTCGAATATTCAGAACACGCCTGCAAACATGAACCACTCGCTGGGAACAATGCCTCTGGTATACGTTCACGGCCTCCGAAACGTGAGGGGAAAGGAAAACTGGAGCCGCGGGGAGAGAAGACGCGGTGACGCTCCCGCGACCGCTGCAGTTACCCCCCTGAGGAAGGGACCGAATCGGCCCTGAAACGTCGGGCATCTTCAAACTGTGGCTGAGACATTTCGGCTTCCTAATATCTTCTACCCAGCCAGGCAGATATCTGTCGAGATGTCTACATTTGAATGTACTTCGTGCGAGCACTGCTTGTTTGGTTTATTGGTTCCCCGACAGTCGCTGCATGAGCTGTTATGAACTCATAATAGCAACTTATTTTGGTGGCGATCTCGTCCGCCGCCGGTGTGCGTCGCAGCCACCGTGCAGGATGAGAAAACGAGAGGGGGGGAGGGGGGCGCTGCTGAGCCGAAACCGAACACAGGTATTCTTCTTGGTTGTCTACTATTCTACCACAGAGTCACGCCAGTCTTTCGAATATACTGCGAAAGGGTGGCTACTTGGGCTGGTTAGTATTGCATTCTAAAAGAAATATACTTTCATTGCGCGCGGAACGGTTGAGACAAGAAATCAGATAGAAGTACGCTCTGTCCTAACCGACTTCTTTTCTCAAACGTTCTGCGCACAAAGAAAGTATAGTCGTTCAAAATTCTTTGCAAGGCCCTGTACATGCGCTATGCCGTGCGAATAGTCATGTGAAGCGATCGCAAAAAGCGTAGAATAACATAAGGGGCGCGGTTACACGAGAGCGACAAGACGCCGATATCGGTCTGCCGACTGTCGCTGGGGGTGTCTTTTGTCTTGTCGTCGTCCCATTTACACTGCAACGACGCCAACAGTCGGCTGATTGCCTGCGAAAGATGCCTCCCGCGTCTTGTCGGGCTCCCAGTCTTTCGTCGGCCGATTCTCTAGTCACACCGGAGTAGAGTTCCTGTATATGCTACCTTTCGGTAGCACAATTGCGCATCTGACCTGTTTTTCAAACGCTGCTAGCAACCGCGCACTGCGGAGAAAATCATGTTAAACTCATGCTGCAGCGAATCGGTTTAACAAGAGGGCTCCCTCGGTGCCGCGTGACCCCCCCAAAAAATCCGCTGTCGAGACGATGAAGTCAGCCTTTGTGCTCCCGTGGCGGAGTCCCAAACGGAGGTGTTTCTTCTGTCATCGCCGGTCGTTGACACGACAGACACGTCGATCGGCGACATGCTTAGACATGTCGCCTGCAAAATTAGAGTGTGGCTTTGCCGCATAGCTGTGGTAGCTAGCCGGCAACTCTGTTACTTGCCTAAATGTATCTACACTGGAGTGAAAGTCTACTGGAGGCAGTGATGTTCCGTCCTGGACAGAAGAATTCCCTTTCCGAGGTCCGAGAATTCCCTATTTCCGGCATATGTCCCCGCATACATCGCCAAAAATCTCCGCATATTTCCCTGCACAAAAAAAGTTTATATATATATATATATATATATATATATATATATATATATATATATATATATATATATATATATATATATATATATATATGTATGTATGTATGTATATATGTATGTATATATCATCTACCCACCTAATTTTCTGTCTCCCCCTCACGCGCTTGCCATCTCTTGGAATCCACTCAGTTACCCTTAACGACCAGCGGTTATCCTGCCGACGTGCTACGTGCCCGGCCCATATCCATTTCTTCTTCTTGATTTCAACTATGATATCCTTAACCCCCGTTTGTTCCCGTTATATATATATATATATATATATATATATATATATATATATATATATATATATATATATATATATATATATATATATATATATATATATATATATATATATATATATATATATATATATATATATATGTAGTGTTCGGCGTGTTTCAGGCTCTTCCCATCGCTTTCTCTTCTTTCCTGCCCAACTCAAAGCATCGCGAGATCGGCTTTTCATACTACGAAGGAGCTACCTTGGAGCTCGCTTTAAGCGGTATGCGATGCGGAAGGAATGCTGTGCATGCTCATGCACACGGCCACTGCATAATAAGAAAAGTTTATTATTGTTTTTTTTTTTTGTTACTGAGTGACGTGGCGTACATTAATGTGCCTAGCAGACGCTCTGTATATACATGCGCCACATTTTGTACAAAAAGCACGTCAACTTTTCAATAACGGTGACTAAATATTGTGAAATAAAACAAGCTTTTGTGGTGGTATTTAACATTTTATTGACTTGATTAGGAACGGTGCTGCAAACTACCGTAAAGAAAAAAATAAATAAATGTGAAGTGACTAGAATATATATTGACTGGGAAACCTTTCAATTGACCGCAGAACTTTTGTGTGCCTCGAACTGAAAAAAAAGCAAGGTATTTAAAATATATAAAGCTAGGAGCACAATGACTAGAACATGTGAGCCCTCTTGGGCAAACCGAAAAACCGACATCTTCGGCGGCTTGTTCATCTTCTGCTTTAGTTCACTCGAGTGCTCTGCTGTGTTTGAAGATAGATGTGTTTGGGCGTCACCTTGAAGCTGTTACAGCAGATCCCTTTTGAGTGGAATCTTGAACGCGTCACCATCGTGGCGTTCAGCGTGTCGCTGCCTAACCTATTGCGCTTCCGTGTTTTGACGTCGCTCACCCACGAGAAAATGCGCTCTGCGTCTGCATGTGGGATAGATAGACAAAGTTGAGCGAGCTTCGCCAAACCGCTGAATTGTGGCTCGCCTTGGAAATCTTTAATTTCCCCGATCTCCTTCCCTTAGAGGCTGTGGTTTGGTGCGCTACATGCGCCAGAAACGATTGCGACATGCGAAAGCCTCATGTCCACAGTCTTTTGATCGTTATAAAAAAAAAAATTCGCCGCCCCTCAAAATTCCCTGCAATATCACGAAGATTCCCTTTTTCCCTTTCGTCCAAAATGACTGTCGAAAATTCCCTAAAAAAAGGGAAAATTCCCTGCACGGAACATCACTGACTGGAGGGGCGCGAAGCCACACCGACCGGACTTGCGTGAACAAATTGAAACGGGGGACAACCTGGTCAGTTCGTTCTCTCATTTTCAGCCGTCCTTCCTTCTCTAGCATTGTCCCTTTCGGCGTACACGGCGCAGTCCCCGTCACCCCCGCTGCGTCGTGGACCGGAGGCGCTGATAAACAAAGCAGAAGCGAAGGAAATGCCTCGGAGGGGTGCGCAAGATGACCATTGTCAAATGCCCGAGTGTCTCGAGGAGCCTTCGTTATCACCCCCGGAGCTCCTCTTCGAGGTGGTGGTGGTGGTGGTGATGAGAAGAAGAAAGAGACGCCTAATTTCGCAGCCCAATAGGGAGCACGGCGCAGCGTCATCTTCGAGGTTCGAAGCGTCGCACCTTTGGTTTAAGGCCTGACCACGTGCGCGTTGCAGCGTGTCAGCGCGTGGATTTTTGACGCGGCGTTGCGCCCTCTCTATGAAGAGAG
Source organism: Rhipicephalus appendiculatus (assembly GCA_030522465.1). Classification (NCBI taxonomy): domain Eukaryota; kingdom Metazoa; phylum Arthropoda; class Arachnida; order Ixodida; family Ixodidae; genus Rhipicephalus; species Rhipicephalus appendiculatus. Next base: position 15,698 of record JALIZH010023829.1, on the reverse strand, counting down.
GGCGCCCGGCTACGCGAAGCTGCGCGCACTCTCTCTCCAATGGGGAGAGGGCGCGACGCCGCGTCAGAAAGCCACGCGCTGACGCGCTGCAACGGGTACGTGTGGTCAGGCCTTTAGGCACGGCCGGACTCGACTCCCTCCTCCGCTCTTCCTTACGGCCTTTGCAATGACAGGCGCTGCTGCCTGCCGCCGCAGCTCTGCGGTGGCGCTGCTAGCTCACCGTCCGTAAGGTCCCTCTATTTTTCAAAGGTAGCGCAAACCATTGTCCTAAAAGGAAAGGGAGAATTTCCTCCTCGCCCTCTGCGTCTCTCCTCTCTTCTTCGCCCTTTTGTGCTCCCCTATTGGACCACGCCCGACACGTGACCAGTTTTCCCCGATGACCCCTCCGCTTCTTGCTCTGGCGCCTGAAAACGACGCCATTATTGGGCGTAGAAACACCGCCGCACGTGCGCGCTGTAGGTGAGCGCAGGCTTCTTATAGCTTTTTGCAGTTTGAAAGACGCCATCGGCTGCAGCCAGATGCCATCTTGTTGCGCTGTTGGATGCTCGAACAGCATTGCCAAGGGTGACAAGCTTTTTGCTGTTCCTTGATCACTACTAAACTCTTTCGCGTATATTCGCCATTCCAACTCTTTTAGATGAAGCTAAGGCTCGATACTGATGCCTAAGTTAGACAAAAAAAAAAAAAAAAAAGCTGCGTGACATTATCGGCCACGCTTTCTCGCACACAATATTTACAGCGAAATCCTTAGTGTTCGCAATTCACTAATTGTTTTGCGAAAATTTTACTGCAACGTTTGAGAAAAATATTTTTGCAAGATCTCTGTTTTCTCGCTCAGCCCGTAGATTTTACAAAATTTATTTGCCAAAAGTCGTTAAAAACTTACTCTGAGAAAGTCGGAGCTGTTTTTTTTTTAGCGCTCATGAACAGAGAGTGGTGATGAGATGTGTACGATAAAGAAAGAGACATGGCAAGTAGCATCGATTGATGAGCGTAATTTACTTAGCAATATGCTGCAAAACTGCCCGTACGCAAACTATAATTTTAAACGCATGTTTGTTCTGTCAACGAGAAAGAGCGTCTTTGATTCGCTACAATAATTGTGTTTTCTTTGTTTCAACTAATTATAAATCTGTGATCAATGGAAATTAAAAACAGTTATTTGCATTTGGAGGCTTCATTACTGAGGGAGGGACCTGCTCGCTGTTCTCGCCCAATTAGTGACGAACGCGGGAGGGTGCGCTCACGAGGTTACCGTTAGCCAATTAACGAAGAAAAATGTCCATGCTCTCCTGTGGAACAAAGGAGCGTATTTTAGCAATAGGAATACCAGCATGACATCTCACAAACTGAGCACACTGGAAGAGTCTCCATTTAAACAGCTAGGTTCAATTAATGAGCACGAGCAGCACGCGACGGAACCAAAAAAGGTATTTACCCGAGGGGGGCAACAGAAGCGCGTGAACGCAGTTCGAAATTTAAAAGAATGTACGCTGGAGACATTTAGAAAATAAGTGTCTCCGCCGCGTTGTGTGTTCATAATTTGATGTAGCGTCTGATTTTCCAAAATGCGTCTTGTGAACAAACACCACGGTATACGAAAAGAAAAACGGCAGCTGTAAAGACTGCGTTTAACATGTTCTGCCTCTTGTTCACCTGGTGCAAGCGACGCATCCTACGTCGCTCGCACCAAATACAATGCACAAATGCTAGGTTTTCACGTTGTCAAAACAGGTCCCAAGTCTAGAAAGCTGTTCGCGCGTAAGGTGCCGCAATGGGATTTCTAATATACGCCGGCACCAGTGTGCGATTTGTTGCTTACAAAACGCGAAATGATAGCTAATGTACCGACTAACCACAAACTATTTTTACTACACATCTTACGTACGAACAGCTGTGTGAATCTGCGCCCAGAATTGTCGCATTTCCAAGCAAGTACAAGCAATCGCTTCGACGCACCGCATGCGGGCCGGGCGCGTCTTGCCAGTCTCGCCCAATAATGGCGGCCGGGAGTGACGGGCGAGGAGGAAACGGGGCTGAGAGAGGGAGGAGTTTGCGCTACCTTTGAAAAATACAGGGACCTTAACCGTCCGAACCGTCCGTAGAGCATATACAGGAACTCTAACCGTCCGCCTCCGCAACGCGCGTTCACAGACGCGCTCCGGCAGGCCGCATACGAGGAATATGTGCGTAACCCCGGCCACCAGACACATATTAGTATATCGGATTTTTTAAGCTTAATCTTTATTTTCAATGCCAGTAGTCAACATCGTAGTCGGATGTGATGTGGATGTAACGGCTTACGGCCTCTGCCTGGCGCCATCAGTAGCAGACGATGCTGAAAGAATTAATGGGGAAGGTTGTGCCAACACCCGCAATTATTGAACGCCCGTCGTTACTTAGAGTAAATGAAAGCCTCAGCAAACGCAGCTCAGGTTATGAGAATTACGGATGTTGCGAGGCTACTACAAAAATTAAAATTTTACAGGTTACGAACTGTTCATTTCTTGATTGATTGAGTATTCGTGTACATTTTGGTGCTGACAACCTTCATGTCATGCAGATTCAAGACTACAATACTTTCTAGATTACTTATGCACGCGAGCGACTGATTTATCATTTATTTCCGTTACCATCTTGGTGTGGTTTACTAGAACTAGTCTGCGAAACTTGTCAGCAATCACACCAGCTGTGCGGCTTCTGTGAGTATTGACATATCCTGGGCAGCTATAGACGGGCGAGTATTCAACGTGTAACGTCAACGTGCCGCACTGTGAATTTTTGCTCACGGAAGGTGACTTTCAAAAATGCCCAGGACATGCGATTTCAGTAGTGCACTCACCTTTGTTATCTTTGTGCAATAAAATTGCAAGAAGAGAACAAATGTGAACAGAAGTGGACAAAACGGACCCCTTCGCTGATCGCCGTCACCATCATCGCTCATGCATCGCAGCCAAGCTCACTATTCAGTTTCTCGAGGTACCCCGGTATACACCCGACCAAAGTACGTATATGAGGGGACTGAATCCAAAAAATGTCCTTTGAAGTCCTCCAAGCGTGTTTCGTCTTGTGGTACAGCTGTAGCAAACTCTTCAGCTTGAGTCTCTGTCACATGCATCTGCCTTAGAGGGCTGGTCTTGCCTTTGACAATATTATAGAGGGCAACTGTGACAGCCCTTCCATCAATCACATCGTTACCCCCCACACATGGACCTGAGCCGTCCGAAGTGTGCTTCAGCTGGGTGACTGCTAAAGTTCCTCGTCAAAACATATTTATTCCCTTCCCTAAGAGGAACCTTGTCGTCCCCCCCCTGTTTTCGTTGTGAATAGCAAAGGGTGATGCGTTTCATCTATTTACTCACCATTTCCTGATGCGATTGAAGCCCCTTTAACATTCCTCACACAGCACGGGAAATTCTTTATCCACAGCATTGTCTGGGCATTTTCTTCAGACATGGGCTTCATGTCTACGCTGTAGAGATGCGTAGCTGATCTTTTGTAGCAATGCAACCCGTTCATTGCTCGCACCTGATGAGTTCCAAAGCTGAGAATTAAGCATTTTCATCTGTAGGCGAAAATGCTCAATGAAAGCTCAGATGTAATGTAGTCGTTTGGGGCAGTGAAAATTATTGACGTGACACACGAACATCTTCAACTTCTGAAGCACTCGTTTCTCAATTCATTCGTTGGCTGGTGTCGCCAATGTGAAAGAAAAATGAGGTGCCCATTGCTACCGATATTTCGATGCGTCCCGTGCACATTCTGTTGCTGCATGCACCGACATTCATAGTTATCATTCGTTGATAGAGCGACCCTTTCCCTCGGTTTCGTCTCCACTTTCTCGCACTTTCGTGCCCTGAATGTTCACTATGGTGTGATCGAAAAGAATGCACATACTGTTTAGTGTCTAATAAATGCGAAGCGATGTTTCGTAATTCCGTAAGCAAGGGCAGGCGTATTTTACATTGACTTGTGCACACACAAAAGTATACTGTATAATTCAGCTAACTTCTGAAGTCTAAGAAAATCGACGTGTGCGTTACGCCACTTCACCCAACTTAGTATTCACTATTCTCTTGAGCATCATTAGGATTTGATCAAACATGACAGCTGGTGTAGCCACTGCCGTTGCCTCTGATGCGCCTGCATACATCGACCGAAGTCCTTCGCCCGGTATAATATTTCTCAACATGAAAAATGCTGACAAACTTTCATGCATTCGCATGCATTTTTATCAAATATCCCATAGCTGAATTTTTTTCGATGCTCCCCCAGAGATATCTCTGCAAAAAGGAAAACCAAGATTTTGTGCATTCGATCCATATTCATCGCTAGAAGGTAGGAGCTAGTTGGCTGAACACAGTTAAAATTCGCAGCCCGCTACTTAGATTCACATAAAAATGACCCCCCCCCCGCCTCCCCCCCCCCAAAAAAAAAGACACTCGCACAGACGCGAGTGAGCTGAACTACTCTTTTATCCTGCTAACTTGTTCAGCTTGACTCACTCACTTGTGCTTCTTCCTACTTCATTTTCGCGTGTTTTAGAAGCGCGATGAAAAATTCAACCGTCTCAATGCAGCATGAAGTACTCGTTCACAGCATGTTTGATGGCACTCTGGTCGCTGATTATGAGCGCTGACATGGTACTTTCTTCAAAAATTTTCAGAAGTAGAGCATCAGTACGGACTAGTCTGTATTCCATATGGAACTTGCGTGCAGCGCAGAAAAACACGAAAAACAAAAAACCGACAAAGATGAGTGCTGACCTCCAACTGATTCTTTATTTCGAAAAACATGCATAAGTACCTATGTACAGTCGCGCTCAATATGACTTGCAACGCGGGAGCGCGTGGCCTCATAAAATCAAAAATTGCGCATGGCTTCCACTAAAGTCGGTGGCAAGCTAAGAATAAAAAGTAAACTCTACCGCTGTTCATTTGTATCATGCGCGTCCAACTACGGCCGCTCTTTACCATGACGTAACGGGTTAAGATGAACCAATGAAAAATGCAACATGGGGCCATGGCGCCGTTCGCGACGAGAGGCGCGAGGTACCGCTGCACCGAGACCGAGAGCAGTTAATTCGAATTTTCTGTGGTGTCTCTTTCTACCAGAAGCTCTTTCCTAGTGTTATCCGCACGTACGTATAGTATCATCGTCGCCGGTCGTCATTCGATGCAGTAGAAGCTTGTGACTGTGCCGCGTTTGAAGTGCACCGAAGCGACAGCTAGCAGCTCGGACGCTCCATCGCGTTCCGTCGTTTCGGCAGCGTCCAGTTGCATCACAGCGTGTGTTCTTCCATCGCTCGGATGCACCAAGCATATCACCTGAGTGTCACCATATCGGCGATTGTCGCGTTCATTCGTCTGCAGTGAGGTGAAGTCGGAATGTGCGCGTCTGTGCTCGATTACCGTCTGCAAAAGCCATATAATTAGCGTTGCTACATGTGCGTGCGTGTGTGTGTGTTACTTGGAGCTCGCAACGTGGGAATCTTGGTGATCTAATGCGCAATACGCGGTGCTGTGCGTCTCTATGAATGGCGTATGTGCGGACGAAGCGAAAGAGAAAGGGAGCGACCATCATAACCCGTTAGCGCAACACAGTGCGAAAGTAAACAAACCAGGTACGGAGAACATGCTGTGGTGTGTGCATTATAAGGAGATAATTGTGGTCATCCGGTGCATGTGTGATTATGTGACGTGTGTCACCTGCCCAGAATGATGTGCTAGGTCTAAGTGCCCGTCGCGTAAGTCTCACGCTCGATGCATGGACGCCTTGCATGAAAAACGCCGTGCGAGGTAATCGTTGTCTACAAAGAGCGAAGGGATGCACGCTACATAATAACGCTGGGACGCAGGGAACTTTCGATTGCATGGATCGCGACTGCAACTGAAGCGACGCGGCTAAAACTATCACTGAGTGAAAAAAAAAAAAAAAAAGCTTTTTTCATAATGGCGTTGCCCCATACTTCACGATATCAGTGCGGCATGCGAGGTCTGCGGCACCGAAGAAGACATCGATCATTTGCTATGCCATTGCACTCGTTATGCCTTCTGAGAGACGAAAACTTTCTGACGCGTTGCGACGATTGGACGATCGGCCGCTCTCCGTGCAGATGCTGCTGGAGCACCGTCCTCGCCTTTCGTCGGCTCACAAGGCAGTCAAAGCCCTTTTGTGTTTTTCGAGGATTACGGGCCTATGTGAACGCCTTTTGACTTTTGTACAGTGCTGCCGCTACCTACGCGTCGGCACAGTTACTGACCATTTTCTTCTCTCCTTCCCTTCTCTTTTCTCTCTCTCATCTTTATGCTCCCCTTTCCCATTCCCCCAGCGTAGGGTAGCCAACCGGGCATCTGCCTGGTTAACCTCCCTGCCTTCTCTCTTGTTTTTCTCCTCCTCCTCCTCCTTTTCCTTCTGCTTTTGTCTAACGTGCGCCTTCTGTATTTTGTGTGTATTGTGTGCATATATTACGCAGTGATAATTTGTTTATCTTAAACTACAGTGGACTCTCGTGAAGCTTATAGTCCGTAGACCTTTCTTTTAAATGCTTACCCATCTTGTGATGCATGTCTTTTTTGTATGATCTTTTGGCTGCTCAATTTTTTCTTTTTACATTTCTTGTTTTTATTTTCTGTGTCCTTTTCCTTTTTCTCTCTCTCCGTGCTTGGAGGACGATGGCATAAAAGCGCATCGAAGCTTCGTAAATTCGTGCCTTGATAAAGATCGGTCTCCGATTGACACATTGACAAATAAACTGTTTCTTTTAGAAGCGTATATCCTTTTCCTGTCTGTCTTACGGCGATTGAGGACAGCCGACAGTCTCTGCACAAAGGTGTATATATATGTATATATATATATATATATATATATATATATATATATATATATATATATATATATATATATATATATATATATATATATATATATGTATATGCTTGAATGAGTGGTTGCCGTATAAGTATGAGAGGTGGCACTTCAAGAAAACTTCATTTATTACGTCGACGTTTCGGTCAGAGCCTGACCTTTATCAAGAATATATATATATATATATATATATATATATATATATATATATATATATATATATATATATATATATATATATATATATATATATATATATATATATATATATATATATATATATATACCTGTGCGCAGAGACACACATACATAGAAGGTAGGGGCCCCTCTTCCATCAAAACTGGGCCCCCTGCTGTAATGCCCACTGGGGCGAGGTACGTAATAAATAAATAATAAATAAATAAAATAGTTGAATGTTCAAGGGCTCAAGGAGTCGTGGCAGCGCCAGTGCAAGTTGTCGAAGCCAGAAACAATCTCACGTAAAGCTTTTAGTCACTGCCACTTAAAGGCCAACTCCGGCGATTTTTTTGACCGTGTCAGGGTAATGGTGCTTTTATGTTCCTGAGACACTCTTGTCACGCGCCTGATAGCTGCAATGCTCAGCAAATGCGAAAATAATTTTTAATAAGCAAACAGGCGCAATACCGAAACCGAAACCCAACCGAGTGTACTGTCCACGTATGACGTAGTAGTTTGTTACGAACCGGAAGTCGTGCAAGGCATGCTGGTCCCGCCGGCGCGGAATATCACACGCTCCTCCACAGAGAACAGAAAAACGCGCTCCAAACCAGCGAATCGCCAGCCAAACACCGTCGTCTTGTGGCCAGCACAATATACGCTTAGCGGCCTAAGTTAGCGAACCCATCGGCTGCGTCACTTCCGTCGACCGGCAAACCAACACGTCACACACGCAATGTTGCCAATAATTGTGGGAAGCCGGGTGGGCGTTTGCAGAGAATCTTTAAAATTCATTTGCAAACAATCAGCACATCTCTCAAGCTTGAAATTCGGCATAAATGATGGAAATGTACCAAGGAACGTACTCAGCGAATTTCATTGAGATCCATTGACCTCGAAAAATCGCCGGAGTTGGCCTTTAAGCCACGTACATCGTCTTGGCGTGAACGTAACGGCAGCGTATCCAATGACCCCCACGGTTAGGCACCATGAGCGCTACGCTCTTTTATTTTGTTGAAGCGACGTCAAATGAAGCCTTGTCGTTTACCGCAAACACGATGACAACCGCGGCAACTCCAGACGCAAATATGGTATTCACGGCAACACAAGAATCGAAATTCGCGAAGACAATCTCAGAACTGCAGAAGGGTGTCTTGAAGGGCCAGTTGGTACATGATACTGAGGGGAAACAGTGCAAAAACGGGACGAAGAAAGAATGACCACACAACACAAGCGCTGACGAACAACTGTGTGTATGTTTATTACACCGGAAACTATATAGCTGAAAAACATAACTAAAAGAAACAAAACTAGAACCATCACGTGTGCATAATGATGAATGATGAATCTGCCACAAGTCGAACTGTCCCAAGTTAACAGCTCAAAAACATAATCTCTTTTTCGAGGAAGGCGAGCGAAGGCACACTGACGCACATGTTCCCTTTCTTCTTGATATGGAAGACTTCGTTGATTTCGCGCCCTATCCTGTGACGATATCGTGAGAGCACCTCACAGTTATAGAAGAGCGGGGTTTACACACAGTTGTTCGTCAGCGCTTGTGTTGTGCGGTCATTCTTTCTTCGTCCCGTTTTCGCGCTGTTTCCCCTCAGAATCTCAGAACCCTTAGCTATTCTTCGCTTTGAGTCGTTGTTGCCATAGTTACTGCAGACAATGAGGAAAACTAGCGGCGAAATTTTCCTAAAAAAAAAAAACTGCGAACGACCTTATTAAATTTAATTAATGTCCCTGTGTCGTTTTGTGAAACCGTAAATAAATGGTTCCTTTATATTAATTATACGTTAAATGTAGCATTCTTTGTTTTAATACCATAATAGGCGCTGCGCAGAAACGTAGCCTTTGAGACGCACAGTTCTTTTTTCTAGAATCTGAGATGACCGCGGCGGGGGGTGCGATTTAAACAACAGATATATTGTTAAGCTGACGCTGAACGACGTGCGTTCACAATTTCTTTTATCTAGCTTTGCTTTCTTTATTTCAATATCAGTGCAGTATTGGAAAATATTGTTTGCCTGCGTGAAAACTATTGCCAGTGTTTAGGAACTACTTCGTTTGTAGCGCGGAGGCATGCAAAATATGAGCAATGCGGCCTCGTGGGCGGAGCTTATATTTATTCTTAGGCTGTCACTGACTATAGTCCTTATTTCCATTACCAAACGCGTTTCTCTCACTTGGGTGTGATCCCGAATAAGAAAATAATATTTAGTTGTTGAAATAAAAACAAGTTGAAACCGCGCGCAACCTTTGAACCCGTGAGGCCACGCGCTCCCGTGTTGCAAGTCATATTGAGCGTGCCTGTACACGAGATCGTATACGCCCCAAATCATAGCATGATATCCAACAACACAGTGCATCATAAACTCAAAAGAATTGGCAAAAGTTATCGTAACCCGGACAGGTGCGCGTGCGTGATTTTAGGAAATGCCAGCTCTTTTCCGCTGCTTCTGGACAATAAGTTAAGCAAGCCCTATTAATTATCCAGCTTCATGGATTGGGAAAGGTATGCGGTGCTCCGTGTGGCTCAGAACAGTTCTGGCCTCCTTTCGACATTAGTAGCACCTATGTTTGCTTTTTTAAATATTTTACGCAAGTTAGCTGGTACACCCTGTGTAACAGTGTATACAGATGGCATACGACTTGCTCGTTCCAATAGGTAGCGCATCCAGTTCAGATTGAACAGCGATAGCGCGGTACGGAAGAGGGCCGGAAAAATATTACTACGCTATTTAAACTGCAGAATCTCGTCCACTGCTGCGGCTGCAGATTATTGAACCTTACGTGTGCATCGTGAACAAGGCGCCCACAAAAGTAAAACAGGTGTGTAGTCACGTGATAGCCTTCAGATACAATACCTATGATACTGTTACGCCGTGTAGATGTGCTATAACAAATAAATATTGAATAAGTTATCCTAATATCATAAAATAAACCTGCGATAACACTAAGACCATATGCACACAAGATCATAAACATGGAACCCTCCACGCACACATTGCTGGTACCTTTGCTTATCGCAGGGAAGCGGTGAATGTATGCACGCGTTTCACATAATGCCCCTAAAAGGGTTGAAAAGAGATCCATGATTCTGATTTTGCGCATACATGCGGCACATTTCAAAACGTGCCTGGGAATCATTGTTAGTGGGACTAAACCAGCAGTACGAGAAGGGTTTTGAGCGCCTTTTCGCAAGAAAAGACGGAAATGAACGTACTGTTCGTTGAGTTGTTGCGCCTTGCGGTTCTGTTTAGCATATTTTGGCTTAAAGCTCGCACTTTCAATTTTTCATGCTCGCGTTTTCCGGTGTTTAATGCTCGTTCAAGCCATTCCTGCGACCTCCCTCCGTTTTTCATTAAAAAACAAAGAAACAAAAGCTTCGAGACGTTCCCAATTACGAAGTATATGTACACACAAGTGTAACAAGGACGCATTTCCACCAACCAGCCTCCTGGTCGATCGTAATTGCAGCGTTAGTACATGTATGAGAAGCACACGTTCTGGTAGTGAGCTGTCTAGAAAGAGACGCCGAATAGAAAGCGCTTTCCTTTTTATGAAAGCGCTCATCGAAGTAGATTTGACAGTAACGGGCAGTGATGCCAATTTAGCGGATTTTCCGCTAAATCTGGCGGATTTTATTTGATTCTGACGGGAAAAAAATTTGTCTAGCGGCTAGCGGATTTTTCGACGGGCCATTTTCATGTATAGCGGATTTCTGGCGGATCCCTCACGCAGTGCACTGATTCAAAATCGTCGGAAGCATTGCCGAGAAACTTTGAATACCTAATCAGCGAAACGTTTTACTGCTTGGCAAGATACCCTGCCAGGTAAATTGCATACAAGTTCCATGAATTGCGGCGATGAACCACTGAAAATTTTGCAAGAGTGCAAGACGCCGTGGCTATCCCTCGTCGAAATAGCTGTTTCAACGATCGTAGACCAGTGGGCCGAATTGAAGATGCATTTGGAGATGGCGAGGGGCACTGAAAAGTGCTAGGCGGCAGAAGTGCTGTAGGGTATCTACGAGAATGAGATCGATCTGGGGTACTTTCTTTTTCTTTTTTTTTAGACCGATTCTTACAGATGTTCAGAGGTTAACAAGGCATTCGAGTTGATAGATGTGGATCAAACAAAGCTGCCAAAAGATCTCATCACTTTGCTTTCAAGCTTGCTTCATAAAATCGTGATTCCGATAGAAAAGGTGGACGCTTAGATGTCCAGACGTGAGGACCATTTTAACCCCAAGCCATATCTGGGCTACTTCTTTGAATCGTAAGTTGACAGCATGAAGGCTGAGAAGACCGACGGGTTTTCTCTCGCAGATGAAGCTGTGGTGCGAGAAAGATGCATAAGGTTTATTACCATGTCATTTAATCAAATCAGGCAGCGACTTCTCTTTATCACAGTTCTCAAGAAGACATCATTTTTGTCGGTCGAAAACACTTTTTTGCGTCATGAAGGAGCCATTGATTCATCTGCTGGAAGCAATGCAAGTTCCCCCCGTAATCAATCGCAACGTTGAAAACCAGTGGAGAAAAATCGGCCTGCTGCGCTGTGAAACATTGGAATTATGCTGCACCAACTAGTCCAACGCCCAACCTTAGTGAACATTTTGTAACTTTTAGCCTCATCTATGATGAGGTTGACGACAACCGTAGCACTGAAGCCTCTAGCATTCTAGTTACACTCCTTGGAAGACTCTTTTATATGTTAGTTCAGCTCTCATAGTTTTGGGGAGCCTTTAAGAATGATAAAGGTGTTTATCATACGAAGTTTCACTGTTTCTTTTTAGTAAAATAAGTCTTAGCGGGAAATTTAGCGGACATGTTTTAGAATCTAGCGGAATCTGGCGGATTTCTTATTGCTTTCTAGCGGATTTCTAACGCCCATCGATGGCAACACTGGTAACGGGCTTGCCCATCTGTGCCGCCACGCGCTCCCACAACCATCAGGAGGAACGTTGAAAGGATTAAAATGTCAAGGGCGTTGACAGAATCGTCCATACGGGGCTTGAGGAGGGGGGGGGGGGTACAACTATCCTTTGTGTATGCTCGAGCATGTACGTGTGTACGTGCATGCGAAAGAGCAAAATTAAAAAAATTTCGGGGAAGGAGGGTTGAAACCTAAATTCCTCCACCCCGCTGGCTATGACAGTGGAAAATGTGTATGTAGCGGTTCCGTATACAATTGCAAAGCATGCTGGAACCAACGAGATACGTTGGAATTCATCATTAAAATTCTATCAAGTACAACGTAACCTTAGCAGTAGTCTTTACTTTTTAGGTACCAGGAAAAACAAATTTTCAAATTGTAAAAAAAAGCTATGCCACTCTATGCAGATGTTGCTATTTTGAATAAGATTAAATGTTGGTGCCTCATTTACTGATAAACAAAGGGGCATCTTTAAATCTCGTTTAAACTTATTGTAATACTTCTTTTACTCCGATTATTTAGCTGTCGTTTATTAATACTGTATTTTCATACCAACTCTTTTTTTCCTTTTTCTATAGAGGAAAGGCTACTTCATAACATGGAAGGGTTATTCGAAGTGGCACAGCACCTTGGAGCCAAAAAGGAACTTCGATCAAGCTTGCCTGCGGGAATTCAAACATCCAAGCAAACCATCGAAGGCTGGAAGCAGCATCCGAAGAAGCACTGCATGCCATTAAAAAGAAGCTCGCGAATTGCCGTAGGTCCAATGGACTCACCAAGGTGAATGTAGATCTGCATATATTCAGATGGGTTTTCAAAGGCAGAGGAAAGCGCCTCGATAAGGATTGGCTTCTGTGTGAAGAGAATGACTTTTTGAAACTAAATCTACCTGATGAATGGTACACTCGTGAAACGAAATTCAACAGCGTTGTATCAATCATATTTCCAGAACGAGTGAAGGGGGTTGTCACGAGACAGAAGTCGTGCAAACGCTTCCCGTATGGATATCCTGTTGAGAGCATGAAAATATTTTTGGTGACAAAGGTTACAAGTACAGTCTAAATTGTCATTATTAATTTCGCAGTTGCTTTCTTGATGTTTGCCACTTTTTGTTTTGATATCTACTCGCATTTATATTTGTTATATTTTCCTTTTTTCGCTTGTGTGATATCTGCCTCTGTAGCACGTAGTGCTTTTATGAAAAATGTCTTCGTGAACTGAGTTGCAGCGTGTCCAATACAAGCATAATTTTCGAATTAAGTAACGACATGGCTATAAATATTTACCGTCAGCGGAACCTTCTGAATGAGACATTTTTGGAAACTGTGAAACATTTCCTTCCACGTGGCACAAGCTTACCGGAAAGCATTTCGGAATACTGTGGAAACACGATTCGGAAGTTGATGCACATCTGTAGAGACAAAATACAGAAAGACGAAGGGTGACGCGAAGGCCTCTTTCTTGAAAAAAAGAGCGTGATGTGAAGGTTGATTTCGTCAAACGAATGCTCCAATAATGGAAAGGTGCCTCAAGAAAGAGTCAAGTACATAATTATAAGAGCCTTGGAAGAAGACATCACACGCATACAAAACTCAGCAAAAGGGTCTATAGGGGATCTGAAAGAATGTCTTCGTGTCTTTCAGAACGAATGCATGAAACTTGAAGAAGAGAACCGAAGGCTGTCTTCTGTTATGAATTAAAAGAAGAGCTGCATATTCACGGTAAAATGATTTGAGAAGGGTTCAAAAATTCCGGCCAAAGAAAGCTGCAAACTTGCAGGCAACGCCATTGTCCGAGCACTGCAAGGCATTTTAGAGAGCTACGGTTTGGATTTCTGCCAGCTTATAGTTACTGACATCCAGGGATTGTTGCACAAAATAACAATACTCGAAAGCAGTGAACTTTCTGTAGCGCTAAATGTCAAAGCCGGGTATCACCGTAGCGGTGAAGTGACGCATGACAACCTCTCATCCTTAAACAAGAAATGTGTTCGAGAAATTGCTAGCCTTTTGGATAATCATTTTGTTATCAATGTTTTTTGGGAGGAGCTTTCGTCGACCATGCCGAACCTGCCCACACTGCGTGCGATCAATTCATACAGAGAGAAATTGGATGCCATGTCTGTCGAGTTTAAGACACCCGGAATGTCACCCGGTGCCCAAGTTTCCTTTCTACAAGAGCTACAGTCAGCTGTTACAGAGTTTGCCGTCAATAGGGGCGTGGAACTGAAAGACCTCGGTTCACAGCCTATCATCGTGAAAATGGAAGGCGATGGTTGCGTTGTGAGCAAGTAGACCAGCTGGACAACACTTTCATTCGTTGTCATCGAAAGCCGAAAAAAGCTTCAAAATCAAAAATTGCGTCGTCTCCTGGCAGTCGTTGAAATTACAAAAAACTATTTTCAAATCAGAAAGTAATTTGGAGATTTTATTTCTGAAATTAACGCCGTTGCGAAAGCAGGCAGTAGCTCTGTGGAGCAGCACGATGTGCCTGTGTCCATATGCTTGGGATCAGACTTGAAATTTCTGCTTTTGGTACAAAGCTTGCAGTCCGCATCGTCCAAGTCCAAGTATCCTTGCCCTTTCTGCCGCGCCAGGCCTAAGCAAAGATGCAAGGTTGGGTCGAACATTGACAACTTCAATAAACTTCCTCTTCTACGCACTCTCACAAATATGAGAGAGGACTGTATCGTTGAAGAGCACGGTATGAAGACCATTCCCCTGTTCACTATCGAACCCCGTTTCGTTATGCCTGACGTACTGCACATGCGTATCAGAGTGGTAAATCGTCTGATCGACGGCTAGCTTGCCGAGGCCAAGGATAGAGATAATCGCGACAGAGTGGCAAATGTAAGCGGCAAAGGCGTTCACATCGATGCCATTGTACATGCAATAAACAGCTGCGGTGTCAAATTTGAAGTGTGGAAGGAGGAGAAAAAAAGGGAAGAACTTTTCCTCATTACCTGGAAACGCCTGCGAGCGGTTGCTGAAGATGTTGCCGACGAAACTTAAGGGGAAAATTTACCCTCAGTTTGAAGAAAAAGCCATTTTCTTACGAAAAAATCTTTGCGAGATTTTTGACCACTTCGAACAAAATACGACTAGGTGAAAGCAATGAGAAAAACGTTTCTCAGTTTCTTGAGACCTTTCTAGAGCTGGGTAGCCTTGGAAACAAGGGCTACGGTGCAGACAGGGTGACACCTTACATCCATATTCTAGTTCATGATGCCTCGAAAAAAGCATGAAGAGTTCCAGTGTTTGTTTGTCCTGGTATTCCAGCGAAGGTATTGAAAAAAAGAATGACGTTCTGAAGCATCTCCACCATGCGAAATCAAATAAATGGAATGCTGCTGCCGATGCCATGAAGCTTGCAAAACGGCTTGAAGTTGCTGCGCAAGTGAGAGCTAGCCGTGTTTACAGAAAACTAGATCTGGAACATTGGAACGAAGGTCTCATACAAGAAAGTCGCATGAATTGATCTCGATGCGCCTGCAGGAAATGGAGCGAAGGGACGGATCAGCAACCGACATCGAAGACATGGATGCCGCTGAAATGCGGACAGAACTACTGGCAATTGGTATTTCGACCAAAGTGAAATCAGTGACAAAGTTACGCCAAATGCTCCACAAAGAAAGAGAAAGGCAGTGCAAGACGTGCCAACGAACCAATGAATAGGAATGCAGTTTCCTGGGCTAATCACAGGATTAGCGA
>JALIZH010023827.1:0-16849 GCA_030522465.1 Rhipicephalus appendiculatus | reverse complement strand
GTCCAAGCTCAGACGAACAATGCCGTGCTTCTAGTTTTATAAGTCACGATCATTTGTAGCACACAAGCAACCAGAACATCGCTCGCAGTTGTAATTACGAAGCTCGTGAAACAGAGTTTTTCGAGTTCCTCAGCATGAACTTGTTCCGCACGGAGCGAACGCACTTCGCCCTTTAATGCAACATCTCAAAATAAACAGCTTTCGCTCCCTTGCCTCGTGTATGATTATCTCAGTCGACTGCGCCGCTCAAAGCACGCCGACAGAATCGCGTTCCGAGTTTCACACTCGAAATCTCGGGCAGCGAATTCACAGACAATCTGGAGAAACTCGAGAGATTTATTTTCACTAGAGGCTCCAGGCCGAGCAGCCTCGGCGCTTCTCTTGCGTTGTTTTCCTCCTCTCATTCTTTCTTTCTACGACATAGGGCCGTACGTGACCACGGACATGTGCAGCGGGAAACGCACTTTCCGGCAGTCATCACCCGTGCATTCGCATTCAGGACACGCGAGGTGAAAAAGATGAAGTAATTCGCGCGGAGCGCCGAACCATTATTAAAATAGTTGTTCCCCTACCTTCTTTCAGAAGCTGAAGTGCTTTCGTCGGGAGAAATCTTCTCTACGGTCGACAAAAGTGTCCAGCATTGTCGAGGTCATTAAAGCTAGCTGTCTCTTAGAGTGTGTTTCTTTGAAGTTTCTTTTGATAGATAGATAGATAGATAGATAGATAGATAGATAGATAGATAGATAGATAGATAGATAGATAGATAGATAGATAGATAGATAGATAGATAGATAGATAGATAGATAGATAGATAGATAGATAGATAGATAGATAGATAGATAGATAGATAGATAGATAGATAGATAGATAGATAGATAGATAGATAGATAGATAGATAGATAGATCTCGGTGAATCGGCGCTTAGATTGATTCATTGTTTGGTTGATTAATTAGTTAGTTTATTGATTGATTGATTGATTGATTGATTGATTGATTGATTGATTGATTGATTGATTGATTGATTGATTGATTGATTGATTGATTGATTGATTCATTGATTGAAATCACTACTGGATGCGTTACTGAATGTTTAACTTGTTTTAGACCAATATAGTGCTTCAAAGGAGGCGAGAGAGAGAGAGAGAGACAAACGAAAGGGAGTAGCCGTCGCCGAACAATAGTGACAACAGCTCCTTCATTAATTTGTTATTTCTATAAAAAAAAAGAGGAAAGGCAGGTGGGTTATCCAAGGTCCGGCTTTGCTGGCTACCCTACATGCGGGGTGGGTGAAAGGGGGAAGTAATAGATAAGATAGAGAATAAAGAGCAATAGTAAGTAAAAGTCACAGTATCGCTGCAAGGGCGATACAATGAACGCGATAGCAATAAATTAGAATGTCACACGATGAACGAGAAGCAACTTGCTACATGCGGAGCGTTGCTCAAACGCAAAGGACGCCCGAAAAAGAACACATCCAGGACGCGCGTGAACTATCGACTGTCACAGCTCGACACTCGCACCACGCTGCTCAAACACAAAGAGGGACGCTCTAAAAGAACGCACAGGTATACACAGGCCGAACGCGAACAACTGTCACAGTTGTTACTTTTTCGTGGTTGATCAGCGCGCTGCAAGTGTCGACTATGCCAGCGCCTCCTTGTTGAACACTGCGGCGCGTAGAGTGACCCCTTTGTGCGTCCTGCGGCGTTCGAAGCATTGCTTGCCCGGCGTTCCACATTACGAATGGGTACAGAAATGGATCACTTTTTAATGCGCGTCTCAAGAGCAGTTGAAACAAAATCTAGGAGCGTTGATTTAAAGCGCGTCCTTCACCCCATATCGCGGGTGGTACTGAACACGCCGAATCGCCACCGAGATCTGCGTACCGCCTCCGGTAAATGCTCGCCTTTCGCATTCCTAAGAACGAGTGGCACGTGGCGTGGCTCTCTAACGGGCCAGGCCGCGGAGCGAGGGGTTCACATATGTTCGAGTACCGGTGGCTCACTTCGAAAGTTACTTCTTGTGACGTATTTTTCTTTGTGGCTATCATTTATATATACATGCATTTATATATCCGGGACATGACGGCGACGACGATGGCAAAATTCGCCGAGTGTGTCCATGTAATTGCTGTCGCAACAAAAAGAAGAAAGGTACAGTTAGTGTGAACACGCACAACACGAACGCCACCTGGTAGAAGGTAAATTATGAACAAGCAACGAGGTGAACAGAACGGCGCGATGTTCATATTTCCAGTGCCGGACATTTCCTTTCTTTTTTTTTCTCTCGCTTATCACAAGGCCACCTTAATTGTCGTGTCGCAGTCCGTCAAGCCAGGTCTTCGAGGTGATTCAACACGACATGCTGTGGTATCACAAACAAGCAAATAACAAAAAAGGACGAAACGGGCGCCCGCGTCAGTGTCAGCCATGCGGCTGTGTCGTTGATCGCCCTTCGGTCGGCAAATCGCGTCGGCCTGCGTCCGGATACAGCTCGTGTACGGGCCTGAACGACAGCAGCAGCCGGTGCCTCTGGTAGGCTTCGCTCTGTCTGAAGACTCCGTCCGTGCCATGCAGCCAGTCCAGGATTCCCAGAATGCCATAGTTTCCTCAGAACCTGCGTGTCTCCAGAGAAAAGCCGAAAAGCATTTCTTTCTTTCTTTCTTTCTTTCTTTCTTTCTTTCTTTCTTTCTTTCTTTCTTTCTTTCTTTCTTTCTTTCTTTCTTTCTTTCTTTCTTTTTCTGTCTCTCTCTCTCCCTCGGCTCGGCTCTCCCGTCTTGCCTCTCACATTTACTCCCTCGCTGTGACTAATCAGTGCGGAAGTCTTTTGACCGCCTCATTGGCTGCCGCCACCCGCTGGGTGCGCGGTTCGCAGGAAGTGAACAAAGAGTAGTGGGCCACGAACCAACCAATCAGGCTTTGTTAACTCCGATGGAAATTGCGTAGGAAGACGTAGGGTAATCATGGCCTGTATAAGCTTATACGAAGGCATGGAGGAATGCTTTTTCTACGAAAGTCACCCCCCTGTTTACGACATGCAATGCTTCGCTCGAGAAGGGCACTCCGAATGCAGAGAAGGGCACTCCGAACAAACATTACAGTGTCAGCAGATTGTCGCTTTTAAACGAGTGTTGTTAAACCATCAATCGGCGCCTTAACAACATTGCAGAACTTTTATAGAAAGCATAATTATAATATGAGGCGTGATCTCGCGATTGTTTCTTCGCATCTTTTGCTCACCTTTTCTACTTTTCCGCTTCGTCCGAAACAGAGTAACTCATGAAACAGCTACTCTGGATAAGCTCACTACCCTTAATTTCTGTCGAGCATGCATATATATACAGTTTCTGCAGTCTGTGACCTGCATGTGATGGTGCAAACGTCTCATATATTTGAATAGCTTATCGACAGGGAAATACAATACCGTTGCAAGACGAAGACGCTGCCTTCTTTTAACACGAAAGTGTTTTATGCCGGGGTCCACTACGGCTCCACTGACGCATTTCCATCACGGATCTGACGTTGTAAAATATTAGCTAACAGAGTGCAAAGAAAAAAAACTTCAAGAAAAAGTTCCGTCGCCGGGCGTTGAACCTATGACCTCTCGCACGGCAGCGCGCGGCGCGAAACCACTAAGCCACAGAGCGTACGTTCTCCAGCATATTAATGGCGAGCTATTTATATACACCATATAACGTTGGCGGTCCTCAGAGCTCGGCAACTTCATCGCGTTTTCGTCATTACTAGCGAGATGGCGCGAAGGTGGCGCGGACAGCGCGCTCTAAAGGTCGTCGCCCCTCTCGTTGCGAAGCGCGTGCGCCTCCACAGGGCGTGGTCGCTCGCGCGCGCGCGCTTATATCGTGACTGGGGCGCTTTGTACGTCTTGTGCTTCCACCGCAAGTTTACTCTGAAGTTACAGTCGCTAAAGAGTGCACGAAGGTCGCTTCGCTCGCCTCAGCGGCCGCGTTTACGAAAGGAGCGCGCTGCTCACACACGAAGTAACAATTGTGACAGTTCGCGCTCATCCTGTGTATACTTGTGCGTTCGTTTCGTGCGTCTTTCTTAGCGTTTCAGCAGCGCGCGTTAAGTATCGAGCTGTGACAGTTAGTCCGCGCTAGTCCTGTGTATGCTAATTTCGCGTGTCCTTTCTACTTGAGGTTGCGCACTGCAAGTTTCGAGCTGCTTGCCGTTCTTCGCGTGACATTACAATTTGTTGCTGTAGTATTCATTTCTTCGCCCTTGTGGCGAAACACTGCACAATAAACGCTCAACTACCTCTGTGAAGACGCGTTTCACTTTCGTGTTATACCGATTCCTATGACAGAGGGATCAGCCATGTTTTTCCTTCCCTTTTCGCTATGTCCAACAGAAAGAGGACACATTATGAAAGTTCTCGGAATACGTTCTTATAGTATACAAATTTCTGTCCGTGCCCTTTCCGGAATGTACCGATTGTAAATATTATGTTCCATTGCTCTAAACTGGCGGTGTCGGTACGCTTTCGAATGGAGTTCCGAAGATTTCATGTATATTTCCAAGTTGCTTTCAGAATCAACAACTGTTGTTAATTCCAGAGTATAAATATTATTGAGGAAGGCAGACGAATAAGAATGCTATTCGCACATTATTTGTTGCAGGGGCAAGACATATTTCGAAACGTGCAACGTAACTTTTTAAGCAGTTACATAAAAACACACAATCAAACCGTCCTGCTGGCCAATTGCTTGTACAAGCACAGAGCAATCACCACGAATTAGTTGCTCAGAAGGAAATAGTTTAATTTGGGACATTTATCCAGCTTGGCAGAAGGCTGATTATCAGCGGTATCCTACCAAAAATAGTGCATGACAAAAATAGCTTAACAGGTTAATTGCTCTATGAATGTTGATAGCTTCCATAGAAAGCTTAATGCTGTGCACGACACGGTCTAATACGAAAGCGTTTTCTTCACCTCCCTCCGCGACCAATCCCACGTAATATAAAATAGCGAGCTTTTCAAAAGTTCAGCTTCAACAGGTTTAAAAAAAAAAAAAAAAAAAAACTCATGATACGCTTTTATAGGATTCTGTAGTTCTGATCACCTTCCTTTAACCATACGACAAATGCTGTTGAAAGAATTAAGAGGCAGAATAACTTTTGTGGATGATACGTGCACGCTGTGCTTATTGTACATTTGCAAAAAAAAAAAAATTACAGTAGCTTCGCACCAGTGGTGCCAAGCCTGAAACAAGCGTGGAGCAGGGCGGCCTATCTTGTTTCTTTTTAGTTTTCTCTTTCTTTCTTCTCTATTTCTTTCTTTTACTTTCTCTCTCTGTAGGTCTGTATCCCTCTCTCTCGGCACTCGTTCTCTCGCCTATAAGGTTACTGCATCCGCACACGCGCTGGAGAAATCGCCGCACGTGTTCTGAGAGCCGAGCAGAAGATGATGACGACGACGGTGAAGAAGAAGAGGACAAAGAGAGCGCGTGCCAGTTTATGATGATCATCATTTCTGTTTTCGACAGACAAATTTCGACGAGATTCAGCAGCTCCACTGTTACAAAAAAAAAAGCATTACTATGACGAAGCACCGGAAGGACCGCAGTTGTGCTTTTATCCATGAGATCGCAGTCACCATAACGTGTTTACAAAACTCTCCACCTCCGGGGTTTTGCATTTATTTTGACAATCGTACCACAAAGCTTATGAAACCACACCGGGATCACGCAAGTCGCGCATGGAAATTTATAAAGCTGTACTCCCACGGGAAGCAAGAACCGGAGGATTTAAAAACAAATGTACCGAAAAAGCAAAGGAGTGCCCAAAGTATACCTTTAACTAGCGTTTTCCGTTGGCGGAAAATTCACAAAGGCATCTGATAAAGAGCAAGCGCACTTCTGCGGCGACGACCATAACGAATGCAGACGACAACATCGTCTGCTCAGAACCAAATTCCGCCTGGTTGGTTATTCATGCCCGAGAGATTACCTCGCTAGAAGGAATGCACTGAAGCGCGTATACAATCGTATGTGGCTGCCTCAGCGGAGAAGAGTCTAGTCCCTATCGATGGCAACAAATACGGCGCTCAAAAGAAATACCAGAGAGACATCTTACTATATAGATCAGTGTTTCCTGTCTGTGTAGAAGGAAGAGCGGCGATACTCTGGTAGTGCATGTAGGCTGACTTCAGGCTGACTTTCTCGCTAGCCTCCCGTAGGCCTTATCTGCGAGGGCACCGTTCCGGCGATCTGTCTTTTCCGACAACAAAGTCGGTCTTCATTGCCGCTTCGCTGGAGGCGAAGACATTGCGGCAGCGCATTGCGCAAGCCGTATCGCGAGACGGGAATAAAAAATGGCTAGCCGAGTGATGTCGAAATAAGCGTTTCCATTAAGCTTTGTTAGGTTGGTGGATGTCGACGAATTCCGGTATCCATTGGCAAAGTCTAATCAAGAGAGTAAATCGAGTAGCGTTGTTGCGTTTCGACAACGACGCAAAAACCTCGGGACAGAGCTTTAACATTGCCGAACCGTTCACGAGATGCACGTATGTGAGTACAGTGACACATACTTGAAGAAAAAGGCACAGTCAAAATCAACATTTTGGTAAGATGATCCTGCGGAATGGACGGTTTGCGCTGACCTCACGGAAACAGCCATGTTGCAGAACCAACATGGCGGGACGCGAACTTCGTGATGTAACGTTAGTGCTATCAGTGCATCGCATGCTCGTTCCTTCGTTATTCATACACAGAGGTCCCATAACGTTCAAGAGACGTCGTTATGAGTCTGAAGGAGGTTAATCGCCGGGTGATATTAGTGCCCTGACGCCATCTAAGCCGCCATGTCTGACCCATGTTGTGCGTCCATGACGTCAGGTGCAAGCTACGTACAAATTGGTCAGCGAACGTCCGTCGACACGTACAATGTCGTCATCGTGGACATTAATCGAGTCACTGCACATGAATGGTGTATTTCAGATAAAATAGTTTCTTAGAAAAGCTGCTAGAAGGAACTCTGGCGTTCGTGTATTGTCATGTATACTGGAGCTGCAAGCATGGCTATCCAGTCAATGTAGACATGATGGGAGCCATATGGACTTGACTAAAGTTCGGCTTATTGCTTGGAGCGGTTGTTCGCAAACTTATTGCATTAAGCAGACTATTGCCCAACAAACACTCCCTTCCACACGCGCGCGCAACCACACGCGCACACACGCACACACGCGCACACACACGGATAGATAGATAGATAGATAGATAGATAGATAGATAGATAGATAGATAGATAGATAGATAGATAGATAGATAGATAGATAGATAGATAGATAGATAGATAGATAGATAGATAGATAGATAGATAGATAGATAGATAGATAGATAGATAGATAGATAGATAGATAGATAGATAGATAGATAGATAGATAGATAGATAGTCCAGCGGACAACAATCACACTCCATGAAGTGATGGAAGTCGTGCATCTGTGGTGATGGCAGCAACGGCAGGTGGTATCCCGAGTGCACGGTGACTCCGTAAGGCGTCGTAGTAGAGCCCCCCCCCCTCCCCCCCCTTTGCGGGCAGGACGTTGGAGAGCAGGTGCTCGAGAGGCGTGCAGTAGACCGCGGTGATAGCCACGGGCGCCGTCCACTCGTGGTGCTTCTTGTGGAAAAGCCGATACAGGAGCCGGTGACGCAAGAGCCTGGGGAAAGTAAAGGTAAGGTGGCATGCAGAGACAGGATCGTTTACCTCGCGTCCTTCTACCTACACTCGGACACTTTCGTGTGGTCTAGCAGGCCGAACTACGGAATCCTGCGTCGTATGATTTTCTAATACTTTGTAGACTGGATGTGATCCCCCATGTGTTCCTGTGATTCTGTCCATCCCTCTCTTCCTACTCTCTTTTCACTCCTTTATTCCTTCCCTCAGTGCAAGGTAGCAAGCCGAATGCGCATCTGGTTAACCTCCCTGTCTTTCCTTGCTTCTCTCTCTCTCTTGATATGGCTATATATGCTTCGCCTTTGAGGTGAAACTATGCAACATTCTTTTATCTCGACGAACATTACACCACATTGATTCATACACTTCAGTACATCATATGGTATTGCCACGAACACTCATTTCTTTCTATGTTTTATGTTACCGGCCCATTGCACGTGTAGATACTGCCTTGCGCAAACCGCGCCAGAATTTCTGGGAGCATTCCAGATTTATTTTAGGATCATGTGTTATGCTTGAGCGCGCAAACGCGAACAGCTGAGTTTATTCTCGAACAGAAGTGGCCACCAGCGATAACGTTCGAATGCTCGATGCCGCATGTATAAATGCCGACGCGCCTTCCAGCGGATCAGATTATCGACGGCCGACGCTCTTTTCACCGCTATCCGTGCCCAGTGTGCATTGATGTAGTTTGACCTTCCGTTTCCCGGGCGCAAGTTCGGCCAAATAAAGAGTTTCATCTCGGACACGCTGACTGTTACCTTCGTCGACGTCACGAACCCATGACATTGCGCCCCATTGTGGTACAGGCGTTGTGCTACATACTTCTTTCACGGCGAACGAGAAATTGTAACCGAATTCCGAACTCAGCGCTTTGAACGACTCCGAGCTGCTTGCCCGCTCTCTGGCTTATGCTGGCCGGTAAAAAACACGTTTCCGAGTGTCATTTTGTCAAGACCATCGCGGAATTTTAAACATGGACGAAATGAAGAGAAAAAACACAAGACGAGAGCTGTCTTGTGTTTTTCCTCTTCATTTTATCCGCGTTTAACATTCTGCGCTGGTCTTGACAAAATGAATGATCATCAGCTCACCCAAATGTGCATCCTTCTGCTTTCGATTATGATTAATAAACTGAACGATCGTCCATCGAGGGAAGAGAGAGTCGTGGGAGCCTTGTCTAGACATGTTTGATCATTGAAGGCTTTAATCGAATTGCCGTAATACTTGGGAACTCGTGGATTGCACGCCATTCAGCTGTGATAGTTACGTCGCGTTAGCGTACATATTTTCTTCCTTGTTCCTCGCACATTCTACCACTTTTTATTCTCTTTACTTATTTTCTGAGAAAAGGCTCTTAGCCTTTCTTCCTCTAATATTATTCACTTAAGTCGATATGACGCGTAGCATTTCAATGAATCCCTAGTAAATTTTTGACGCATTCCTCGTCAAGTGGTGTCATTCCATATACAGCGGAAATCACTGCACGTTCGTGAAATCCACAAGCTATGGGGACCGTAAAGAAGCAACTGGCAATAAAACCGCGCAGGCTTTACGACACGCTAAGCCAATTGTGCGGCTTTGGCTTACTTGCCTTGCATCGCTTTGTTTTACCTAAGTTCAAGTTCTGTTTATTTGCGTCGTTATAATGCGGACGTTCTCGCTGAAAAGGCAAAGAGCGCCGTAGCTGCCCATATACATGGCTTACAACAAAGATTACGTCAAGATCATAACAAACAGAGAGGGTGTCATACAACTTATTAAGAATTCAAAACAAGTGTGTGTGTTATGCAATATAATACAAAACCTCCGTAGAAGGATCAGTGGCGCACTTGAATCGCCATTGTGCAATGTGTGAGGGGAGCCTGGACGACTCGTCATATACGGTTTTTTCTACAGCGATGCGTTGGAAATTAACTTCTTTTTTTCTTTGCTCTTGACTCTGATTCAGGTATCTACGTTAATACGCTTAAATATTCTCGTAGGACTTAAACAAGGACATAACTTAGCGTCAATGGTGCGACAACATTGGATCGCTAACTAGGATGAATGCGAAGACTGGGGGAGTGTTGGAAGGCTTGAGACGGTAGTTTCTGCTATACCGTCTATAATATGGATACTCTATTTTAAACCAACTTTGTGTATGCGTCAAGTGCAAAACGCTCTCTCGGTTACAGTTGCCGAATGCCTAATTTCCGAAGCTATTTTAACAGCAACGCTGTTTAGCAAATCGTTCCTTGTGAGTTGATCCAGAAAACTATCATCATCATAACCGAGTATGTGCCGCAGAAATTGGCTAAATCCCATTGCTCACCACTGGTCAACTAAAGATGGAGAAGGCAACAATTAACATAAACGTCTGCGAAGCGATGGCGGCAAGCCGAAGTCCCCGAGTACGTACAAGGAGAAAATACTAAGGAACGGGAAAGGCAACGGCGGCTGCGAGAAGACCCCGAAGCGATGGGATTCCTACGCCAACTGACGTGCCCCTAGATCTACGAGGTGCGAAAGCTTGGTTTCAGCGTGAGTTTTCATCTCTGTAATTTAAACATCCGTGTCGTATCTCTGACTGCCTCTGGTTTAACGCGAACCTATCTTTGCTGAGAATCAACGTAGAAACAACCTAGAATCACCTAGCTAAAACCTATAGAAGCAACCAGATTAGTTTTCAGAATCGTCCACTTTCGCTGTTGCAAGCCTTGCGCGACCTAGTGCAAGCTTCACCAATTTTTCTTTTTTACTTACTTTATTTTCATTGATATAGGAGGACCGTCTTATTCAGAGTGCACCAAAACTCCAATAAAAGCACTAACTACTATTTCTAAAGAAAATACCACCCTTGTAAAACGATACGAAGCGAGCGCCAAGCGTTTTCTCGTGCCTGCTATTACAACGCATTTGTTCCTACGTACTTTCATTGATCGTACAACTTGACGGAAACAACAGGACGTTGAACGGAAGCTTCCTGTTGAGTCCTTCATACGAGCAAAAGGCACTTCTGCACCGTCGACCGACCCTGCCCCACACTGCGCGGCCTGCAGTCTCTCACTTAACTCGATTGTCTGGGCTGATTTCACGCTGTGTGTCATACTTTGCGAAGCCACTTGAGATCAGCGGGCTACTCAGGCCGTGTAGCTGTAAAAGCTTAATGTTTTTTCGAGTGTCCTGGAAGGACGCCATCGTAGAAGAGGATCAGAAGTAGATCAGCGAGCGGTGGCAGCATCGGTGAAAACGCGGTATACAATCTGCGACGCCTGATGGGGAGTCACTGCCGATGCCTTACGCCGCAAAACAGGAACTGTTTCTCTTGCTAAGGAGTGCCGCACTCAAGCAGATATCTGAACTGCACTACCGTGATGCTTCAGGCCCCGCACGGAGCGGGATAAAGGAACTCCACGTGAAAGCGACATTCGCTGCAGAAAATTCGCTCCTTGTCTTTCTTACTCCTAGGTCCGACCACGTACGAGCCATCTATGTGTGGGCCGCAGTAAACTAAAAGGGGCTGCGCGACCGAAGATGACGATTGATGTTACCGTCTTCCGTGTGACAGAGTGCAGGCGAACAACGCCTCGCTAACGTTGTTCACGTTGATATCCTAATCTCGCTGTGTTCCCGGCTTGTATTTCAGTCGGTCCCTGGAGGCAGTGACTCATTATTGATGACGCAGAAGATTCGACGGGAGGAAACACGGTGAGGTGAAATGTGCACGTGGCCCGAATACGAGAAGCCGTTGCCTCAGTCCATTCCATTCGGCCGGCGGGCTACGCCACACTACTAGTATGCCATGCATCGCAGCGCGTGTGTGTGCAGCGTGTGCATGTACTCGTGCGTTTGTTTGGAAGAAGCAATGTTTCTTTTGTCGGCCTAGCAGCGGAAGCTCATATACGAGTGAGGCATCTAAGCACACGTTACCTATGAAGCAGTCTAAGAGAAAGACAGGAATGAGAGTTATGTGGGTCAATCAGAGGCGCCAGCGGTATGCTTTCCTATACGCGGAGGAAAGGGTGTAATCCCCATAAGGCCTAACACATTGTGCACGCTGAAAGAATAGCAGTCTGCAAGACACAATGACGCTGTATATTGCATAATCAACACATTAAAAATAACACGTAGTACACTTTAGTTGTGATCGGAACACAAAGTATCCAGCGGTCAATACACAGCTTAACTACGACGCAAATAGCACAGCATACTGTGCGTCTCTTTCTGGAACTTTTTTGTAGGTGTGTCTGTGGTTTAGCTACAACGATATACCACCGCAAGTCCGATCCTCTACAGCACAGAATGAACTTGATATACTAGCTGAAACTCATGCAACAACAAAGTAACATCCTCGGAAATGTATAAAACGTACTCCTTCTCCACATCTGAAGTTATACATATAGCGAACGTTAGCAAATAACAGTGCACAAGCTAGTTTAAGCCGACTTGATTTCAACGACCCTCGTGCCTCTATTTGTCACGCAGTTAGTCGCTTCCTACACGGTTTTGCGCAAATAACACTTGACGAGAGTGACTGCCCTGACTGCCTCACGCATCTTCGTGCTCTTGTAATCATTACGCGAAGCCCGAAAAGCCGGCGGCACGCGACCGCCACCGACTCGAGGCCTCTAGCGCCAGACGCCTGTTCATGAGTTTTCTCGACGAAGGTTCCTTTCTCCCTCGCGGCGGACCGTCGTTTCGTAAAGCACCTTCACCGGGTTTCGTCGTTACCGTGGTGCAGTGTCCCTCGCACTGCAGCTTTCTTAATCTGGGCCCATCCGGACACAGCGTGGAAAGTCTACTGTGTAATGGTCCTCGAAGGGCTCTATCAGCGGCAGCGGAGTCCCATTCCGCCTTGTCGTACAGTAGTCACCGAGGCAGAGCTCGTAGGGAAAGCTGTGTTCGAGATTGTCTTTCTGCTTGGATAAGCCAGGTGCTGAATGACCAACGGCAAGCAGCGAAGCTCTCTCGTTCTCGAGTGGCCATCCCGAACAGCCGCTGAACCGTGAACACTCGATTTGTTCTTACCAGTGACCACAATCGCCAACTCGACTGTGTTTTTTATAAGCCAAAGTCCGTTCAGTCGTTCAGTCTTCGAGGAAACATCATGCATAGGGCGGCGAACTCACTCATGAGTCGACTCACTCGGACTCACTCAGACTCAGATCGAGCCGTGAGTCTGAGTCTGAGTGAGTCCGGGTGAGTAATGTTTTGGTGACTTTGAGTCTGAGTGAGTCCGGTTAAAGATTTTCGTGAGTGTGAGTACGAGTGAGTCCGGCTCAGAAAATATTTGGAGACTCACTCATGAAATATATTTCATGAGTGAGTCTGAGTGAGCTCCACAAGTTTTGCCGACCTATGGAAAAATGTCACTTTAACGCTTCAAGTCAGCATTCAGAAGCTTGTTTAAGAATTTGATTCATCAGCTTGCGCTTTGATAATGTCGTGAGGAAATCGTACTGTCACGGCGGCAAACAATGTTTGTTTAGCCGACTCAATCACCTCACGTGTATACTGGCTGCGATGATGTTGTTTAATGTGATGGCAGAATGTCTTCTTGCAAATATTAGCGTGCCCTATTAGAACGTCAGTGTTGTAATTTCCTTTTTCCTCCGGCTATGTTTATTTTACATGCCAATAAAAAAAACGTATTCAGTGTATAAGCGCTGCGAACCTCTAACTGTTTAACTGTTTCATTAGCTCATTAGTAATCAATGAAACATTTGCCGCTGTATTTGCCACGGCTAACATTTTCAAAGTGTTCTTGTATCATGTTTGTTTTATTCATTTTGTAGTGTAAAGAGGTTACAAACCGCATGTGGTTTGTGACCTTGGGACCTCCCTCCAAGTTTACCTATATAGTATTCTCTTACTACTTCACTGATAAAGATTCACTGAATGGCCCAACGAATAGGTAATTATAATATATAATTAATAAATTAATTATGTTAATAATTAATTAACTGCTTGCTTACTTGATTGATTGACTGATTGATTGAAGAACACATCTGAGCAAAAGTACTCAATTAAAAATGTGAAAAGCGTTGCATTGACTAGAAAATTACGTCGGTAACACCAGTTCCAATTTCTCTTTTATCTGAAAAAAGAAAACACAACTACGCTCTCCACCTGTGCGAATAATATAACAGGGCCTGTTCGATAGCAACGAAGCAGGCGAAGTGCGCCACGGCCCGAGACAACGGCGGTAGGCTTAGGCTCCAGTCAAAGCCGCGCAAATCCTTCAGCCAGTGGAAGAGAACAGTGGCAGGTAGCTGAAGGAAGACTTCATTAAACACTACCTGCCGCACCACTGGAACTAAATTTTTAAGCGTCGGCTGAAACAGGAGATAGCCGAGAGAGAAAAAAAGAATGTAAGAGAAGTCTTTGGAGACTAAATAAACGCTGAAAAGCAAAGGGAGGCACCAGATTACTTTGCCCCTCTTCTGGTAGATAACGAGTTCCTTTCCTTCATTTGAGTTTTAAGCATGCGCATTCACACCCTAAATGAAGGCGAAATGAAGACACACGGCACTCATTATGTCTCGTGTGTTCATTTCATCTTTCTCCGGAGTGTATGCTTGGGCAGCTCGTCGTGTTTCGACTTTTATTACTCAGGTGAAAGACGCATATTTTCGTGTATCCAAAAGAGAAAAGATAGAAAGCAAACACAAAATTCTCAGCTTAGTTATTGTAGCAAAGACTTTTTTTTTTTCATAAATTGTCAACAAACCATAGACATTGATGGGAGCGTAGGCTTCCTAGAACCTCTTAATGCACAAGCTCAACGCTGTAAATTATGACCCCAACATACTCAAAGATCATTTCTGTGTAGGCAATAGGCAAATCTCAGTGGTGTGGGTTGATTAGATCGCTCCAAGGACACCACCAGTACGCTCGAAGAATGCAGTTGCAGAAAAAAAATCGGTGAATTGACCATAATGAAGTGACAATATTGAAGTGCAAACTGGAATAGACATGTTTATCTTCAGCACGCATGTCACACGGTTGCAATTTGTAAACACAGCTTACAAACAAACAAAAAAAAAGATCTTTGAATGCGACTTTTGGTGCTGAACATTCTAGGCCAACTTACAAATATCTACATCAAGGTTTCTCGCCTACAGGTGCTCAAATTCGCGGACGTACTCCTCGGTTAACAGGGAGGAGCTCATCAGTTAGATAGGGGGTGTTATGACCTCGTGCCGTGGGCCGCATAATACAGCGTCGCGGGCCGCAGGTTGCCGACCCCTGGTTTAGTGCATTCCGATGGCGAAAGAAAAGATGGCAGTGAAAAATGAAAAGAACGAGAGAAAAAAATTACACCATCTCCCGCTAAAGGGAATCATGTGTAGATGCGAAGCAGCGGGCGCTAACGCTTACACTGGCGGAGGCGTTGACGCTGGCGGTCATCGCAGCGTTGCGCAGGAGAGAAAACTGGGGAGGCGCAAAGCACGCAGTGATGGAGCGATGTTTCCTACTGGAACATGCCAACCGCTGCTAATGGGCAATGAGAGACAGAAGACTCCGACTGGACACAGAGACCCGCAGTCCGCTTTTAGTTAACGCGCACGCTGCGAATTTTTATTTGTTCAACAACGCACAGGAGAAATCTCCCACCGGCACCACCTTGCAGGTCAAGATCCAGTGCCATATATACGGGGTGGCCAGTGAACGGTTGTGCAGCGCGAGCAGTCGGTTTTAAATGCGAATGCATTTCATAGTCGGGCTAGGTCAGGCATCCGGCGTTGGCGTTGTGCGGCGTTGTCCGCGGTGGAGGAGGAGGAGGATAGGTTGAGGAGGTGTGCGCGCCGGCAGGTGTTAGATGTGAAGCATCTTATGACGAAGCTTAATCCGGTGGGGGGTGGTGTGCGGCGTGACCACCCTTACTGCGCATGCGTAAACCCTTTCAAAAAAATAAAAAAACCTCCTCTCTCCCTCTCTCTCCTCTAGGCATCCCTCCCCGCGGCAACCACACCCTCACTGCGCATGCGCCTCCCCTCCTCTCTCCCCTGCTACGCTCCCCCCTCTCTCCTCTAGGCATCCCTGCCCGCGCCGTCCACACTCCCCACTGCGCATGCGCGTCCCACCTCTCTCTCCTCTCCTACGCTCCCCCCCTCTCTTCACTAGGCATCTCTGCCCGCAGCGTCCACACTCCCACTGCGCATGCGCGTCCCACCTCTCTCTCCTCTCCTACGCTCCCCCCTCTCTTCACTAGGCATCTCTGCCCGCAGCGTCCACACTCCCACTGCGCATGCGCCCCCCCCCCCCCCTCTCTCCTCTCCTACGCTCCCCCCCCTGTCCCTCTCTCGACTCGCGACGCCGACACAGGCAGCGTCTGCTAGCGAGTTTGCTAGCAGACGCTGCCTGTGACTGCTAGCGTCTGCTGCTCGCTAGCAGACTAGCGTCTGCTAGCGAGCAACGTCTGCTAACCGACTGCTCGCGCTGCACAACCGTTCACTGGCCACCCCGTATATATGGCAATGGATCTTGACCTCCAAGGTGGTGCCGGTGGGAGATTTCTCCTGTGCGTTGTTGAACAATAAAAATTCGCAGCGTGCGCCTTAACTAAAAGCGGACTGCGAGTCTCTGTGTCCAGTCGGAGTCTTCTGTCTCTCATTGCACATAAGCAGCGATTGGTATGTTCCAGTAGGAAACACCGCTCCATCGCTGCTTGCTTTACGCATCCCCAGTTTTAAATGCGAATGAATTTCTTAGTCGGGCTATGTCAGGAATCCGGCGTTGGCGTTGTCCGCGGTGGCCTCGGCAGGTGTTATAATGAGTGGAGAGGAGGAGCGCGCTCTGGTGCGTGAGGGCGCTCGCATCGCGGGAGCTCGGCGGAGCTATATATGAAAAAAAATTTTTTTAAATAAAAAAAAAGAAAAAAAGAAGAAAAAGAACAAAAGAAAATTAAGAAAAAATTTAAAAAAAAATAAAAAAAGAAGAAAAAAAAAAACAGAAAAAAAAAGCAAAAAAAAAAAAACAGGCGCTGCGCCGTGCTCCCGACCAGGCTGCAGAAATTTGGCGCTTTTTCCTTCTTCGAACCACAACCACCATATATAAATGGAGTGAAGCGCGCGCGAAATGCATTCGCATTTCCTCACGATTCCCTTCGGGGAGGTGGGGGGCATTTTTTTTCAACCAAGAAACTCGCTAGCAGACGCTGCCTGCGTCGGCG